>BLSH010124856.1:664887-683178 GCA_018402905.1 Glandirana rugosa
TGGTTGAATCACTTATAAGTAATGAGTTTACGTAAACGTATTTAGTCGGTGATCTAATGAGAAACTACTGTCTTCCTTTGGGAATCATTTGTCGTCAATGATACAACTATATATGGCGTAATTGGTGCAAACATACAAATTTACAAACTACCTGGTACAGTCACTAAACATATCGGTGTGCAAAACTGATAGAGACCTACCCCAAGCGACTTACAGCTGTAATCGCAGCAAAAGGTGGCGCTACAAAGTATTAACTTAAGGGGGCTGAATAATTTTGCACGCCCAATGTTTCAGTTTTTTATTTGTTAAAAAAGTTTGAAATATCCAATAAATTTCATTCCACTTCATGATTGTGTCCCACTTGTTGATTCTTCACAAAAAAAATTACAGTTTTATATCTTTATATTTGAAGCCTGAAATGTGGCAAAAGGTTGCAACGTTCAAAGGGGGCCGAATACTTTCGCAAGGCACTGTATATAGCAGAGATGCACATGTGAGTTTTTTTTTTAATACTGGCTTCTATCTGACTTAAATTTTTTTTTTGTGTCAATGGTTTTTAGAATTTTAAGACAACATAGGGTAAGAAACAAGTATTTGAAAATACATAGGTCTGTTGCTCAAGATACTTAGTACCAAGACAGATAACAGCTTAGATGTGGCTATACAAATCACTGACATGGTCCATCAAACATTTAAACATACAAACGTGGTTAATGCGGTATATATCAACATAGTAACTGCTGTTTACTAAGGGTTTCCTTCTGTCATCAAAGAGTAATCTAGTGGCTGATTTATGCAAATGCATTTGAGTAATGAATATTCACTAAGTTGGTGACCTCAGAGGGGTTTGGAGCTTGATCAGGTCTCCAATGCCTCGCCAAAGATTTAGTTGCTTTCAATATGTGAACTAGTGTAGAGTCACCAGGCCTGGGCATGGATTGGTTAGTATGCTAGTTATGTCTAAGAGGAATAGGAAAATATTTCCCAAAAAGATGAAGATGCTTTTTGCAAGCCCAAAAAACATGGATTAAGGTCCCTACTTGCCCATAACCTCTTTTTAGTTTTAATTTTAATTTGAAAAAGTACTAAACTATAAGGTTGTTCCTTTTTGTTTCTATATTCATTTGATGGAGAGTGCATTTCCAGCTATGTGCTGAGCTGAATTCCCCAGATGCATTGGAATTGGACATTCTCATATCCAAAACCATAGTGTTAGTCTGTATAAAGGAGTCTGTTCCCTAGGAGATCACGGTTGCAGCTGCTTGCAGTGAAGATTTCAATTACTGGGCCCATAACAGAAATGTACATCATTTTTGGGGTTCCTTGTGTGGTGAGTGTGCATTTTACTTACAGTACAGCTGTGCTCATAAGTTTACATACCCTGGCCGAATTTATGATGTCTTGGCCATTTTTCAGAGAATATGAATGAGAACACAAAAACATTTCTTTCACTCATGGTTAGTGTTTGGCTGAAGCCATTTATTATCAATCAACTGTGTTTACTCTTTTTAACCACTTGCCGACCGCCGATCGGCGGTGTGTTTACTCTTTAAATCATAACATAAACTACACAAATGACCCTGATCAAAAGTTTACATACACTAGTTCTTAATACCATGTGTTGCCCCCTTTAACATCAATGACAGCTTGAAGTCTTTTGTGGTATTTGTGGATGAGGCTCTTTATCGTCTCAGATGGTAAAGCTGCCCATTCCTCTTAGCAAAAAGCCTCCAGTTCCTGGAAATTCTTGGGCTGTTTTGCATGAACTGCACGTTTGAAATCTCCCCAGAGTGGCTCAATGATATTGAGGCCAGGAGACTGAGATGGCTACTCCAGAACCTTCACTTTATTCTACTGTAACAAATGACAGGTCGACTTGGCCATGTGTTTTGGATCATTGTCATGTTGGAATGTCCAAGTATAACCCATGCGTAGCTTCCTGGCTAATGAATTCAAAAGTTCCTCTAGGAATTTTTTGATAACATGCTGCATCTTGCCATCAATTCTGACCAAATGTCCTGTTCCTTTGTAGCTCACACATTCCCAAAACATCAGCGACCCACCTCAGTGTTTCACAGTCCTTGTTGACTCCTCTTCAAATATAAAGTTAATGGTTGTGGCCAAAAAGCTCAATTTTGGTCTCATCACTTAAAATTACTTTGTGCCAGAAGGTTTGAGGCTTGCCTGTGCTGTTCGGCGTATTGTAAGTGGGATACTTTGTGGCTTTTGCATAGTAATGGCTTTCTTCTGGTGACTCGACTACGCAGCCCATCTTTCTTCAAGTGCCTCCTTATTGTGCATCTTGAAACAGCCACGCCACTGGTTTTCAGAGAGTGCTGAAGTTATTTGTGGCTTTTTCTTGGCATCCCAAACAATTTTCCTGGCAGTTATGGCTGAAACCATAATTGGTCTACCTGACCATGGTTTGTTTTCAACAGAACTCCTCATTTTCTACTTCTTGATTAGAGTTTGAACACTGCTGATTGGCATTCTCAATTCCTTGAATATCTTTTGATATCCCTTTCCTGTTTGATACAGTTCAACTACCTTTTCCCGCAGATCCTTTGACAATTATTTTGCTTTCCCCATGATTCAGAATCCAGAAACGTCAGTGCAGCAATGGATGAAAGATGCAAGGGTCTGTCAGGAGTCCAGAAACTCACTGACCTTTTATACACACACACTAATTACAAGTAAACAGATCATAGGTGAGGATTGTTAACTTTAATAGCCATTCAAACCCCTTTGTGTCAACTCATGTGCATATTATCAGGTAAAAATCACCAGGGTATGTAAACTTTTTATCAGGGTCATTTTGGTAGTTTCTGTTGTCATTATGGTTTAACCACTTAAGGACCGGAAGGATTTCCAGCTTTAGGACCGGAGCCCTTTTTGCGATTCGGCGATGCGTCGCTTTAACTGACAATTGCGCGGTCGTGCGACGTTGTACCCAAACAAAATTTGCGTCCTTTTTTCCCACAAATAGAGCTTTCTTTTGGTGGTATTTGATCCCCTCTGCGTCATTTCTGATCGCCGCTATAAACAAAAGAAGAGCGACAATTTTGCAAAAAAACACAAATTTCTTACTTTTTGCTAAAATACAAATTCAAAAAAAAATTATAAAAAAACATTTTTTTTCACCGTTTTTGGCCGATTTATATTCTTCATCATATTTGCGATAAAAAAAATCGCAATCGGCGTTTATTGATTGGTTTGCGCAAAAGTGGTCGCGTTTACGGATGATGAGAATTCATTTTTGGGGTTTTTATTTATTTATTTATTTTTACTAATAATGGCGGCGATCTGCGATTTTTAGCGGTACTGCGATATTGGGGCGGACATGTCAGAACATTTTGACACTTTTTTGGGACCATTGGCATTTATACAGCGATCAGTGCTATAAAAATGCACTGATTACTGTGTAAATGCCATTGGCAGTGAAGGGGTTAACCTGCAGGGGGCGCGCTAAGGGTTAACTATGTTCCCTGGGCGTGTTCTAACTGTATTGGGGCTTGCCTAGCTGGGGAAGGGAAGTTATCACAGCCTTCACGTACAGGAAGGCTGTGATCACAGCCCTTCCCCCTCACACAGAGCGGAGGTCCGTGTTTACATACACGGACCTCCGCTCATTCGCTCCGGGGGGGCATCGCGGGTGGCCGGCGGCAATCGAAGCCGCCGCACCCACTCCCCGGCCCTCCCCGGACACAGTGAGCGCACGGGCGCGCCTCCGGCGGCGCGCGCGCGCTCACTGTGCGCGATCTGGCAGCCGCCGTCGTATGACGGCGATTTGCCTTACAGCGCCACTTTGCCGCCGTCAATCTCCGATCGGCGGTCGGCAAGTGGTTAAAAAGAGTAAACACAGTTGATTGATAATAAATGGCTTCAGCCAAACACTAACCATGAGTGAATGAAATGTTTTTGTGTTATCATTCATACTCTCTAAAAAATGGCCAAGAAATCATACATTCTGCCAGGGTATGTAAACTTATGAGCACAACTGTATCTCACAAAAATGAGTACACAGCTCACATTTTTGTAAATATTGCATTATATATTCAGTGACAACACTGAAGAAATGACACTTTGCTACAATGTAAAGTAGTTAGTGTACACCTTGTATAACAGTGTAAATTAGCTGTCCCCTCAAAATAACTCAACACACAGCCATTAATGTCTAAACCGCTGGCAACAAAAGTGAGTACACCCCTAAGTCAAAAAGTCCAAAATGGAGCCCAAAGTGTCAATATTTTGTGTGGCCACCAATATTTTCCAGCACTGCCTTAACCCTCTTGGGCATGGAGTTCACCAGAGCTAAACAGGTTGCCACTGGAGTCCTCTTCCACTCCTCCATGACAACATCACGGAGCTGGTGGATGTTAGAGACCTTGCGCTCCTCCACTTTCTGTTTGAGGATGCCCCACAGATGCTCAATAGGGTTTAGGTTCCTGAAACATGCCTGGCTATATACACAATATCTCTCAAAAGTGAATACATCCCTCACATGTTTGTAAATATTTTATTCCATCTTTTAATGTGACAACACTGAAGAAATTACACTTGCTACAATGTAAAGTAGTGAGTGTACAGATTGTATAAATGTGTAAGTTTGCTGTCCCTTAAAAATAACTCAACACAGCCATTATTGTCTAAACTACTGGCAACAAAAGTGAGTACACCCCTAAGTAAAAATGTCCAAATTGGGCCCAAAGTGTCAATATTTTGTGGCCACCATTTTTAACCCTCTTGGGCATGGAGTTCACCAGAGCTTCACAGGTTGCCACTGGAGTCCTCTTCCACTCCTCCATGATGACATCACAAAGCTGGTGGATGTTAGAGATTTTGCACTCCTCCACCTTCCATTTGAGGATGCCCCACAGATGCTCAACAGGGTTTAGATTTGGAGACATGCTTGGCCAGTCCATCACCCTTACCCTCAGCTTCTTTAGCAAGGCAGTGGTTGTCTTGGAGGTGTGTTTGGGTCGTTATCATGTTGGAATACTGCCCTGTGGCCCAGTCTCTGAAGGGAGAGGATCATGCTCTGCTTCAGTATGTCACAGTACATGTTGGCATTCGTGGTTCCCCTCAATGAACTGTAGCTCCCCAAAGCCGGCAGCACTCATGCAGCCCCAGACCATGACTCCCACCATCATGCTTGACGGTAGGCAAGACACACGTGTCTTTGTACTCTTCAAATGGTTGCCGCCACACATGCTTGACACCATCTGAACCAAATAAGTTTATCTTGGCCTCATCAGACCACAGGGCATGGTTCCAGTAATCCATGTCCTTAGTCTGCTTGTCTTCAGAAAACGGTTTGCGGGCTTTCTTGTGCATCATCTTTAGAAGAGGCTTCCTTCTGGGATGACAACAATGCAGACCAATTTGATGCATATAGTGTGGCATATAGTCTGAGCACTGACAGGCTGACCCCCACCCCTTCAACCTCTGCAGCAATGCTGGCAGCACTCATACGTCTATTTCCCAAAAACAATCTCTGGATATGACACTAGCACGTGCACTCAACTGCTTTGGTCGCCCATGGTGAAGCCTGTTCTGAAAGGAACCTGTCCTGTTAAACCGCTGTATGGTCTTGGCCACCATGCTGCAGCTCAGTTTCAGGGTCTTGGCAATCTTTTTATAGCCTAAGCCATCTTTATGTAGAGCAACAATTCTTTTTTTCAGATCCTATGAGGTGCCACGTTGAAGTTCCAGTGACCAGTATGAGAGAGAGAGAGTGATATCAAATTTAACACACCTTCTCCACATTCACACCTGAGACCTTGTAACACTAAAGAGGCGCATGACACTGGGGAGGGAAAATGGCTAATTGGGCCCAATTTGGACATTTTCACTTAGGGGTGTACTCAAGTTTGTTGCCAGTGGTTTAGGCATTAATGGCTGTATGTTGAGTTATTTTGAGGGGACAGCAAATTGACACTGTTATACAAGCTGTACACTCACTACTTTACATTGTAGCAAAGTGTCATTTCTTCAGTGTTGTCACATGAAAAGATATAATAAAATATTTACAAAAATGTGAGGAGTGTACTCACTTTTTGAGATACTGTAAATATATATATATACATACACACTTTATGTATTCATATACCTTACACATGTGGAGCGAGAGAGAATGACAGATGCACAGGGAACAAGAGAGAATGACAGATGGACAGGGAGCAAGAGAGAATGACAGATGAACATGCTGTCACTGTCTCAAGTGGCAATTAGTGTCTGACCAGCTAGCCAAGCCAATGTTCCTCCCTCCGAGGATAGCAGACTGCAGGGAGCAGTATGGGTGTGTGTGCGTGTGTGGACATACATACAGGAAGTTTGTCCAAGCCTGACAGACAGGTGCAGGAAGAGACTGTATAGCCTAAGCTGGCCAACTCAGTATCCAGGAGGTTTAGTTATAGTGTGTGCAATGATAGATTGTGGGTCCGAGTAGACCAAAACAGCCAGGAGGCTGCACTGTACTTATGTGTTCTGTGTGACATACAAGAACTTTTAAATAAAAGTGTGTAAAAATGCCCTAAAAATGCAAGTTTACAAGTGGAGTCTTTGAGGGTGTTAAACTTGAAGCTGTAATATATCTACATATACACATTATATTGTCAAAAGCAAGGTCCAAGAAGACACGGATGAATAAATTTGGGGTGGAGGAATTTGACTTGCCTGCACAATGTCCTGACCTCAACCCGATATTACACCTTTGGGATGAATTAGAGCGGAGACTGCGAGCCAGGCCTTCTGGTAAAGATCAGTGGCTGTCCTCACAAATGTGCTTTTGGAAGAATGGTCAAACATTCTTATAGACACACTCATAAACCTTGTGGACAGCAGTGCCAGCAGAGTTGGAGCTGTTAGAGCTACAAAGGGTGGGCCAACTCAATAGTGTACCCTACGGACTGAGACACCATTAAAGATCATGTGTGTGTAAAGGCAAGTGTCCCAATACTTTTGTTAACATAGTGTGCGTGTGTGTGTGTGTGTGTTTATAGACATAGACACACACACACACTATAAAGCTTTACATTTCACAGACAGAACTCAACAACACAAGTAGACAAATATGAAATCATGTTACTGAAAATTCATATACAGTATAGAACATGCATTCATGATCGTTTTTATGATCATGATCAAGCGTGATCAAGATGGAAGCAGACTGAATGCTCATGTGAAAGGCCCAGCGCATGTGGCTCTGGTATTTAGCTGCTATGAGAGTCTGACAGCTGCTGAAGCTGGACAAGGCTGGATGGTTTGCTTAGCTGTATGAATGCTTAAAGCAGTATGCATCCAGGGTCAAATGGAAAAAAAAAAAAAAGATCAAGAAATTGCATTGCGTAAAAAAATTTTAGTGACACATTTTTTTATATTAGTTGTTGGACATACAGTATACTAACTGGAAAATTGTTTAAAACTATATATATATATATATATATATATATATATATATATACACCCAAATGGGAAACTAACTTAGCACCCTGATATGCCATATGACCTTCACATTACATGTATGCAAACCAATTGAAATTACTATAAATGCTGATAATTTGAAGGGAGGGGCCTAAGTTTGTCCCATGAAAGCAAACTATTTAGACCCGAGGGGGATGACATGGACTTTTTCGGCACCAAGGGATAACACACAAATACTATAAAAATATAACAATTTATTCAGTAATTTCTAAAATACAAACAAAATCCATTAAAAAACAATAATAATAATAATAATAATAAACTTTATTTTATATAGCGCCTTTAACCACTTCTCAACCGAGCCTGTTTTTTGGGTTCGGTGTTTACAAGTTAAAAACAGTTTTTTTTTGCTATAAAATTACTTAGAAAAAATATATATATAATGTTTGGGGGTTCTAACACCCTAGAGAATAAAATGGCGGTCATTGCAAAACGTTGTCACACCGTATTTGCGCAGCGGTCTTCCAAGCGTGCTTTTTTTTTAATAAATTAATTTTTTTAGTTAAAAAATAAGAAAACAGTTAAGTTAGGCCATTTTTTTTCAATATTGTGAAAGATAATGTTATGCCGAGTAAAATGATACCCAACACATCATGCTTCAAAATTGCGTCCGCTCGTGGAATGGCGACAAACCTTTCAACTTAAAAATCTCCACTGGCAACGTTTCTACAGGTTAGCAGTTTTGAGTTACAGAGGAGGCCTAGAGCTAAAATTATTGCTCTCACTCTAACGATCGCGGCGATACCTCACATGTGTGGTTTAAACACCGTTTTCATATGTGGGCTTCTGCACGCGAGCTCGGCGGGACGGAGCGCTTTAAATTTTTTTTTATTTATTTTGCTTTTTATTTTTACACTGTTCTTCTTTTAAAAAAAAATTTGATCACTTTTAGTCCTATTACAAGAAATGTAAACATTCCTTGTAATAGAAAAAAGCATGCCAGGACCTCCTAAATATGAGATCTGTGGTCAAAAAGACCTCATCTCATATTTACAGTAAAATGCAAAAAAATAAAAAATGGGCCCTTTAAGACCGTTGGGCGGAGATGACTTCTGACGTCATTTCCGCCCTGCAGTGTTATGGAGCCGAGTGAGCGAGTTCAGCCGCTCAGTCGAATCCAGGACACTGGGGGGGGGGGACAGATCGGATCATCTATCTTGTTCAATCGCCAGGAGAAAAAAACGATATCTGAATGGTGCCTGCAGCTGCAGGCACCATTCGGATATCACCACTGAAAATCAAGGACGTCATATGACGCCCTTGGTGGTCAAGTGGCTTCTCAAAGTGCTTTACAAGGAAAATACACAAAATAACAAGAAATACACAGGATAAAGCACAAGAAATACACTGTATAAGAGGAAATACACAGGATAAAACACAAGAAATACACAGGATAACATAATATAAGGGATAAAGGGACAATTAAGCGAAAGCTTGTCTAAAGAAAAACGTTTTTAGATTTGATTTGAATGAGTTTAGAGAAGAGGACTTTCTGACATTCTTAGGAAGTGAATTCCAGAGTTTTGGAGCATAGCGGGAGAAGGCTCTGTCCCCCATTGAGTGTAATTGAGTAGGGGGGACACACAGTAAACCAGAATTTGAGGAGCGGAGTTTACAAGGGGGGGGGGGAGTAAGTTGAAAAAAGTTCAGAGAGATAATGGGGTGCCAAGCCATGAAGAGCCTTGTAGGTAAGCAAGAGGATCTTAAATTATATGCGAAACCTGACGGTTAGCCAGTGCAAGGACTCCAGGATAGGGGCAATATGATCACTTGTACCAGACCTAATCAGGATTCTGGCTGCAGAATTTTGAACACATTGGAGCCAAATTATAATGGATTTAGGTACACCAGCAAGTAGAGCATTGCAGTAGTCAAGTCAGGAGAACACAAATGTATGGATCATCTTTTCAGCTACAGTGTATACTAGCATGGGACACAGCCGAGCAATGTTTCTCAAGTGGAAAAAAGATGTTCTGACAACATTTTGTACATGTGGCTCAAAGGTTAGACTAGCATCAAATACCACCCCTAGATTTTTCAGTTTAGACTAAAGCTCATGTACAGTGCCATCTATAGTTAACTATTAGGACTGGCCTTCCATAATTGATGGGGGTGCCAATGAGCATGACTTCAGTCTTGTCACAGTTTAATTGAAGGAAGTTTTGGGCCAAGCAAGTTTTTATATCACAAATACAGTTAAATAGGAGAAGCAGCCAAAGTAGAATCTGGTTTAGTGTGGATGTATATCTCAGTGTCACCGGCATAGAAGTGATAATTGAGCCTGTGTGATCTAAGTATTTGGCCAAGTGGAAACACGTATATGCTAAAAAGTAAGGGACCCAAGATTGAGCCCTGAGGAACACCGTACTTGACTGGACCAGATGTAGACTTGAATCCACCAAGAGAAACAAAGTGACAGTGATCAGTGAGATATGACTTAATCCATTTCAGAGCCAATTCTGAGGCTCCAAATATGGTTTCAAAGTGAGAGAGTAATAGATTGTGGTCTACAGTGTCAAAGGCAGAACTAAGATCTAGTAGAATAAGAATAGTTAGTGACCCAGAATCAGAGGCTAACAGAAGGACGTTAGTGACTTTGACTAAGGCGGTTTCTGTGCTGTGCAGCTGCCGAAAACCAGATTGGAGGGGTTCAAATAGATTACTTAAAGTCATGTGATTAGGTAACAGATGTCACAGCCCGCTCGAGGATCTTGGCAAGGTAAGTTAGATATTGGGCGAAACTGTTTGACTTGTCCAGGGCCATGTTGTGGGTTTTTTGGAACCGGGATGATAGCGGCAGTTTTGAGGATTGTTGGTACAAAACCAGTGCTAAGGGAATCATTTATGATATTGAGGATAATGGGACATAGGGAACTAAAACAGGATTTAAATGAGTGGGTGGCAATAGGGTCAAGTACACAGATGGAGGATTTCATATTAGAGTTATGGTTACAACCATACAATATGTTCAAGCTAATAGTCAGTGGACTGCAATGTTGGAAAAGGGGAGTCTGGAAATTGACAGTAGCCTCTACCGGGTTCATTGGAAAAACAACCGCTTCTTCAGGAGGGTAAATAGGTCGTAACAAGCATTCCTTGTAATAGAAAAAAGCATGCCAGGACCTCCTAAATATGAGATCTGGGGTCAAAAAGACCTCAGATCTCAAATTTACATTTAAATGCAAAAAAACAAAAATTAAACAAAAGGACAGTTAAAATAAAAAAATGGGCCCTTTAAGACCGTTGGGTGGAAGCGACATGTGACGTCGCTTCCGTCCTGCAATGTTATGGAGCCGAGTGGGCGGCATCTTCCGCTCAATCAGCTTCCTGTGCAGGGGGGGGGGGGGTACCCGATCATCTCCGCTGCTGCCGACGGTCCGGTAAGTGGCGGAGATGATGGGAAAGTGGCGGGAGGGGGGCACCTCTACCGCCACAGATAAAAGTGATCTTGCGGTAAATCCGCCACTAAGATCACTTTTATCTTGGAGAGAATCGCCGGCTGAAAAAAAACGGTATCCGAATGGTGCCTGCAGCTACATTCAGATATCTCCACTCAAACCCAAGGACGTCACATGACGTTCGGCAGTACGGAAGTGGTTAAATAAATATATATATATATATATATATATACACACACACACACACGCGCAATTCCGCACACCCGGGTTTTGGGCGTGAGCAGCTCACTCCCACTGTAATTTTACAAAGCGGGAGCTGATCAGCCACCAATGTCTGAAGGGACTCGCCCATTGTTTGTTACTCTGACAGAATGGCAGTCTGCCTATGTAAACAAGACAGACTATCATTCTGTCAGTACAGAAGACATGGATCATGAGTTTCTGTGAAGCAGAAACACAGATCCATGTCTTCCAGTAGCAAAAGCACCTCCCCCACAGTTAATAAGCACTTTCTAGGCACATTTAATCCTTTGATCGCCCTTGATGTTAACCCCTTCCCTGCCAATGTAATTAGTACAGTGACAGTGCATGTTGTTCCTCCGCAATCCCGTTTTAAGTTGCTGATCGCTGCCAACTACATAAATAAAAATATCCCATAGTTTGTAGATGCTGTAACTTTTGTGCAAACCAATCAATATATGCTTATTGGGCTTTGTTTTACCAAAAATATGAAGAAGAATACACATTGGCCTAAATTGATGAAGAAGTTTTCTAGTGCATGTGTTTTAAAACAGATAGTAAAAAATAGAGTTTTTTTTTTTTAAATTGTCGATCGTTTGCTTCTAGCGCAAAAAATAAAAACCGCAGAGGTGATCAAATACCTCCAAATGAAAGCTCTATTTGTGGGGAAAAAATGACATATTTTAGTTGGGTACAACGTCACACGACCACGCAATTGTCAGTTAAAGTAACGCAGTGCCGTATCTCAAAAAATGTCCTAGTCAGGAAAGGGGGGGGGGGGGGTAAATCTTCCGAAGCTGAAGTGGTCAAATAGCACTGATTTCACCTGTTGACTGAAATTTTTCTTAAAGCAGTATTAAACACAAAACTAATGTTAAAGGGTTTGTCTCAACGCGATTACACTTTTTCTGGACTGAGTGGTCTATTAATGGAAGTTGAAAAATAAAATACATACCAGCTGTGAAAATTAGGGCTACAACTAGTGATTATTTTCATTAGTTGGTCAATTTTTGTTTCGATTAATCGGATAATAACCTTAAAGAAAGTGTAGTGTTTAATTAAATTAATATGTAACTATATGTAAGTTGAGAAAAAAGCCAATTTATTCTTAACCACTTCAATACCGGGCACTTAGAACACTTCCTGCCCAGACCAATTTTCAGCTTTCAGTGCTGTTGCGATTCGAATGAGAATTGCACGGTCGTGCGACGCTGTACCCAAACAAAATTTTTATCATTTTGTTCCCACAAATAGAGCTTTCTTTTGGTGGTATTTGATCACCCCTGCGGTTTTTATTTTTTGCGCTATAACAAAAAAAAGACTGAAAATTAAAAAAAAAAAAAATTTTCTTATAGGTGGCAGTGGTGGGCACTGGTGCAACAAGCACTGTTAGGGATGGCACTGGCAGGCATCATACATGGGCACAGTGACATCCCTACAGTGCATAATATTGCCCTTATCTGGTGGTCTAGTGGGGGTTCCCTGGTGGTCCTGGGCGGCCTCTGTATGATTTCCCTGGTGGTCCTGGGCGGCCTCCTTGCGATGTCCGGGGGGCTCCCTGGTGGTCCAGTGGAGGTGATCCTGAGGGTGGCTGCGCTGATAAACATTCAGCGCAGCCCCCACCCTGACAGGAGAGCAGCCGATCGGCTCTCCGCTGCTCAGGTCTGCAGACCTGAGCAGAGAAAAAGCCGATAAACGGCTCTTCCTATTTAGACTGTGATCAGCCGTGATTGGTCATGGCTGTTCACATGGTAAAAGGCTTCGGATCGAAGCCTTTTACCTCGGTCGGTGCGATCGCGGATTATCCTGAGGACGTCCGGTCAGGATAGTGAAACACCCGCCCGGATGTCATTTGTCAATGCGCCGGGCGGGAAGTGGTTAACCACTTGTCTACTGGGCACTTAAACTCCCCTCCTGCCCAGACCAATTTTCAACTTTCAGCACTGTTGCACTTTGAAAGACAATTGCATGGTCATGCAACACTGTACCCAAACTAAATTTTTATAATTTTTTCCCCACAAATAGAGGTTTCATTTGGTGGTATGTAATCACTGTTGGGTTTTTTATTTTTTTGCTAAAAGTGAAAAGACCGAACATTTTGACAAAAAGAAAAACAAAACAGTTTGATAGTTTGTTATACATTTTTGAAAAAATAATTTTTCTCCTTCATTGATATGCGCTTATGAGGCTGCACTGATGGGCACTGATAAGGCGGCATTGATGAGGCAGCACTGATGGGCACTGGTAGGTGACACTGATAGGCAGCACTGAATGGTGGCACTGATGGGCATCAATTTGGCAACGCTGGTGAGCATTGATAGGTGGCATTGATAGGTGGCACTGCTGGGCAAATGTAGGTGGCACTGGTGGGAAATGATAGGTGGCGCTGGTGGGCACAGACAGCCACCGCGGTCTCTGTGCGAGGGACCAATGTCCCTCTGACAGGAGCCGGCGGTGAACAGCTTTTTTTTCACCTCGCGCTGTCAGCGCAAGGGGAAAAAAATGATCACCAATCTTTTGTTTTGCCAGGACTGGCCCCTTACTCCGAGCTGTGATCAGCCGACTCTCATAGACTCAGTGAACACAGACAGCGCAAACAGTGCAAGCTCGGGAGAACGTCTATTGACTGCCTCGCGGCAAAGTAGATTCGCGCTGTAGCCGTCATTCGGCTATATCGCGGATATGAAGAAGTTAAATATATATATGCAGCGGTAAACATAAATAACCAACTATATGGTTAGGGAGCAAAATCTCTTATAACAGACAGAAGAGATATACTGTGTATACTATTAGAGGTTGAATAATCAGACTTATAGATCACATTTTTTATTAAAAAAAAAAAAAAAAAAAAAAATGAAAGACCGTTTTGTTGATTTTCAGACAGAACTGCAATATATTATGTATGGCAGACTCCCTTGTCATAGGCAGGTGGTTTGATAAAAGCTACCTGCGCCTGCTGTCACTTATGCTGTCCATACAAAAACAATGTCTTCCTTCAAAGAAAATTTCATTTTAAGAACGTTAGTGCGATTTTCTAATAGTTAGTGGGGTCAAATCGACGTTTGTTTTCAACCACAGTGATGGGAAAATTTGAAGGAGCAGAATAGAAAACTTATTGGTCAGGAGTTTTCAAACAGTGTATGCGGTTTTTGTTCAGAAATTACATTCATTTTAAAACTGAATGTTAAAAGCAAGAGACATTTTCAAACGGCTTTCTTTCATTCAACAAATGTACAGAGATTTTTCGTAATGACTATTGTCATCCGAAAATCAATACGCACATGGTCAGCATAAGGTTCGGTTCACTCCTATGCAATTTGCTTTTGATCCATTTCTGCAGTGCTTTTTGCTGTGCATTTTTGCACATGCTATTTTGCTGCAATTTCCGGTTTCCATTTTTTGGCCAATTTGTTGTTGGGCAGATTAAAAAATGCAAATCAACACACTACATGCTTTCCTGCAGCTTCTCCATTGAAGTCTATTGAATCCAAAAAAAAAGCACAGTTTTGCGTTGAAAAAATTCCTTTACCCTTTCCAAATATGCAAGGATAGACGTGAACGTGTCCCATAGGAAACCATGTTAAATGAAGTGTAGTGCTTTTCTGTAAAAAGCACCAAAAAACGCATATCGTAAACCGGGCCTAAGATGTTTAAAAGCAGCGGCTTGCTTTTTTTTTGTATCACCTGTCATAATGGGGTTAAAAAGCAAAAATTAGCCCTTTATAGTACAAAAAGAGCAGATAATCTTTACTATAAGGGGTTCATTTATACTGTGAAATAGTGAAAGTAATAATATATATTACTTATATCATATATATATATATATATATTAATTAATTAATAAATACACCCAGAAGTAGGATATATGGGCATTTTAACTAGGAGCCAGAGACATGAAGCTATATAAAGGATGGAAGGGATATAGAAAACTTTTATATTAAAGTAGTACTAAAAGCTCAGACTTTTTTCCATGGATACAATAATTTTAAATATAATGCACATTACTGGTAAAAGTTTACTTTAAATATAATTTTAATGCCTTCTATCACCTGCAGTCTATCAGCCTCCACCTTCTCTGGGTTCAGATGCTGATCTTCCCTGCACACAGTCTTTAAAGTGATTTTTTTTTAAACAAGCATGTTATACTTACCTGCTCTGTAATGGTTTTGCACAGAGCAGCCTTGATTCTCCTCTTCTGGGGTCCCCCACTGATGCTTCTGGCTCCTCGTGCCTTCAGAGTGCCCTAATACCAAGCTGCAAAGTGTAAAATAGAGAGCCCCAATAGCAAGGTAAAAAAAAACTTCTGCCTTTAGAACCACTCACATTCTGCCCAGGACTACATGTCCCATGTGCTTTGCTCCTCACACATTCACATGTACACGTTCTCAAGCACTTACTGACATGTATGGATGGTGTACTGAGCTGTATGTGTGCTGCACTGTGTATACTGACATGTATGGATGGTGTACTGAGCTGTATGTGTGCTGCACAGTGTATACTGACATGTATGGATGGTGTACTGAGCTGTATGTGTGCTGCACTGTGTATACTGACATGTATGGATGGTTTACTGAGCTGTATGTGTGCTGCACTGTGTATACTGACATGTATGGATGGTGTACTGAGCTGTATGTGTGTTGCACTGTGTATACTGACATGTATGGATGGTGTACTGAGCTGTGCGTTGCACTGTGTATACTGACATGTATGGATGGTGTACTGAGCTGTGCGTTGCACTGTGTATACTGACATATATGAATGGTGTACTGAGCTGTATGTGTGCTGCACTGTATTTCCTGATATGTAAACAAATAATGCATTTTGCATGCAGGCCAACTAATTGGCTGGCCAATTAATCGATTACGAAAATAATTGACAACTATTTTCATAATTGATTAGTTGACGATTAATCGATTTGTTGTTTCGGCCCTAGTAAAAATAAATATTAAAAAAAAGAAGAAAACGAATGCAGCCCCCCATTAAGCATTGGTAAGCTGCAATATAAAATATTTTTGTTTTTGGGTTTAACACTGTTTTAAGGCTGGAAACACACAACTGTATTTTGTTAACGCCATTGTGCTATTAAAATTGCATGCCATTGCCCATGACTAATTGCTAGCAATCGCTACACATAAAATTGAATGTAGTATCGATTTCTCACACAAATGTGCAGTATTGTGTAATCATTAGTGATTAATCATCACCGCATGCTACACTCCATTGCACCCTATGTGTAGTGATCAGTCATCAATCTCTAGTGAATAATTGTAGGTGTTCAAGAGTAATTTTAGCGGCACAAACACTGTTACACAAATCGCTTGTGTGCGCCCAACCTACAGTAATGTGATAGTACAGCTAGAGATTCGGGAATTGTACAGCTGGACTGCATTTATGTGACACAGACACTAGAGAAGTCTGTAATATTACATGCCATCATGATAATACAGTATATAATAGTAGTGATGTATAAATGTAACAATTTGAAAAGTTAATTGTAAGCTTACAGTCCTAAATCTGTACAGGTATATCAGTGGCTCCTAATAAGACAAAAAGCATATATCTTTTGATGAGTGACCTGCTCAGCTGCAAAAAAAAGCGTATTTTCATCCAAGGAAAACGCAGCTATTGCTAGAAGCACTATCCGAGACCACAGTGTTTACTACAAGGACAAGAGACAGCAGCGATTTTCCAGACAGGCTTGATGAAAGTAGAGTGGATGATCGACCCAGGAGCCCAGACAGTGTTAGGTAATTAATGCTGTATATCTCGTGTAGATGATGCCACTGTGCATACTTTATATATGTACGTATTCAGCTTCTGGAATTAAGCAATGACAGCACTAGTAAAATATCTATTGATCTGTAAGCTGAGCTTTCCTCTCTCCTTAGAGATACAAGAGCTAATCTTTGATTAGGCAAAACCCCTTTTTCACGCGGAGTCAGAACAATGACATTTCCTATTTCAGATCTCTCTACACAGCAACTTTTCAATAGTGTGATTTCATGACAACTGCTGTTAGGTGGATAAACAGAAACTGGGTTAACTCAGTGGAGAGTAATTGGCTGTGTCCTGTTTTCAGTCACTAAACAGAGAAAGAACAGACTTGATGCAAGCCCAGAGACTGATTAGTTAGGAAGCTATTGCTAAAGGCTGCAAAAGCAAGAGGTATCCCAAGAGTCCAGCTTCAAGCGGTTTCCACTACCCTGTGAGACTCAACTGGAAATCCCTTAATGCACTATACCCTTCATTTATTTTTGCTACTGGACATTTGAGAGCATTTAAGAACGATACCATATTTTGGAGTAGTTGTACTGTGATGGATTGCTGCAAGCTGCAGAATTCGGAGCCATTTGCAAGTGTAGGGGAAGACTACCATCTACAGTACATTCAGGAAACTAGGCATTTCAACCCTGGCTAATGATCTGAGTCTACACATCAGCGGATTCACACAGTAACACAGCTTACGGATACTTCTGATGTGAATACCAAGTTAGATGCTGTATTTACTTACTAAGCAGCCATTCAGAGCGATAGTGTTATGACACAGATTAAACAGTTACATGTTTACAAAGTTATCGCTCTATAATGAAGGCAAACACCAGAAAAGCATTGCAATTCATCTCATAAATACAAATGCATTCACATATATATCTGCAGCAAATGGTGTATAGTACATGGCCACAAAAGCAGCAAACAATATAGCCAGTAAAAGAAGAAAAAAAAATATTATATGGCTAACTGTGACAAAAAAAAAGGTGTTATGCTCTGCAAAAATGGAAACCTAAAAAAAAAAAAAAAAAAGATGCCACCCACTATAGCCTTTGAAATTGCTTTGATTTTGTAACTGCCACCAGAAAACTGTCATCTTGAGATTAAATGGTTTCTATAGGTAAAAGGCTAAAATGTAGAGGTCTTTTTAAGAATATTTAAGTGGTTGTAAATGAAATATGAACAAAGCATATCCATCTATAGTTTGTACGTGTCTCAATTAAGAGCACTAAGTGCCATTTCTGTCTTCTGCCGCATTCCTCTTCAATCTGCATGAGTCCCTTCTGACAAGTTTTCCTGACACCAAGAGAAAACTGGTGACAGGGGAGGGAGCTCTGGCACACATCCTGTGAGTGACAGCTTCAGCTCTGTTCATGTGTGCGGGGGGGGGGGGGGGGGGTGT
>BLSH010124856.1:683815-713771 GCA_018402905.1 Glandirana rugosa
CCCCCCCCCCCCCCCCCCCCCCCCCGACGTCAGCAATAGGAAACAAAGCCGTCCATATACCCAAACATATTTACGGTGGAGTCCATCACCTGCCGTAATTTACCCATATACTGCACATGCGCGGGCGCCTTCACGGCAGAAAAAAATACATATATATGAAGGATGAAGGAGGTAGACGCTCTGAGATACAGCGCTATGACACATTATTTATTATATCATTGTAATGCATAAAACGTATTAAAATGACAACTACTTTAAAAATACATTTAAGGGGACTTTCTCTGTACCCAATAGACCAGTTTATATCAAAATACAAATTTAACACAAAGATACATCAAATTAAAATAATCAAAGCATCTCCCCATATTGTGGAAAGTATGTAAGGGTTTACATGGCTTGTGTAGTCATTACATGTTAAATAAGTGAGTTTTGCTTTAGCAGCCAATCTTCTGAGCTTTAGTTCTTTTTATTGTGGCATAGCGGTTGTACACCGGTCATCACTGCTATTTGTTAGTATTCCCGTCATCTAACCCATTTGTAATGCATGAAATATTTTCCCAAAAACATCCACAGCAGAGTCTTGCACATACAGTTAAATCTGTTGTGTCCAAACACTTAGGGCTCATTTACACTGACATTGATTAGTAACACACATCAATTTACCTACCTCTTTACCTTGCATTTTTTATGCTTTTTTGAAGCTTTCATGAATCTTGGCCTGTGTGTATTGGGTTTCTAATTACTCCAATACATGAAATATAAAACAACGCTAACTCTAAACCCCTCCTCTACCACTGCAGTGAAGCACCAAGATAATGACAGAAGGTATAATTTCTGAAGCAAAGTAGCACAATCTCAGTGTGTACAGGACAGTAGAGTAAGCATTATATTTAGTGATAGTTAACCATTTTATTTTGTGATAGCTGCTTTGATTGGCATTTAGAGGGCTTCAAAAACATGGGTCAAATGCCACATTTTGAAGCAAATGAGGCCTTGATGTTTATTTATTTAAAAAAATGCTCTGCTAATGTGTTATTCACACAAAAGCTGCAAAAACATACCCTTGTCAATATCTTTAAAATGTTCAAATATTATTTTCTGATATTTAAGGCATCACGGGGTGAATGTAACAATCATTGGGTTAATCCGGTTGGTTTCATTGAGCTTTAAACACACAGTTTAATGCGTCTACACCGGACACATTGGGGCGATTTACTAAAGCCAAATAAAGTTGCACTCTTCAAGGAAAGTCTTTTTTTTTTTTAGAGCTTAGTAAATGTGGTGAAACTTCAGTTTGCAAAGATTACCCAATCGTGTATAAGGAAGAAAAAAACTAAAAGGATTTCTGCTTGTACATGATTGGATAATAATAGTCAGCAGTGCTTCATCTCATGCACTAAGCTCTAGGGAAAATTGTCTTGCAAAGTGCAACTGCACTTGCAAAGTGAACGGTATATTTGTCATCAACCCCATTTCTTCAGTTATTTTAAGACTTGCCCCCCTAGTCTGGCTGTTATGGATGGAAGTTCAAAGATCCTGCTTGTTGGCTATACCACCAGAATAGTATCTTGACAAAAAGATATAAATTGTTCCTAACAATCTGCCCTTAGGACACAAGCAGTACTCCATCACTCTCTTTTTTGGATTGGTAAAGTTAATGAAATTAGGAAAATGGATTATCTGACTGCATCCCACTATAACAGAGAGAAGAAATTCAGACAAACCAGGTTTCCAAGGATCAACCTCATCCCCCTCCTGCCGATCCCCACTCTAGCTTACCCTTTCATCAACCAAGAGTTACAATAATTGATGTATTTGGAGGTTTTATTTAATTTTAGGTTAAGCATACATATATTAAGGGAGGTTCTCAGCACTTTACCATTATCTTCATGAAAGTAGCACAGCCTTAATTATTCAATCACATTATCTTAAGATGTGGGCAACTTATATAAAGTAAAGGGAGTAAAATAAAGGGTTACATTTTTACATAGCAGTTGCACAGGAGTGAACAGTTTTTTTTTTTTTTTTGATGGATTCCAAATGCTGCAGAGAGCAATACCACATAATAAAGTGCAGTTTTTCTGTAGCATTCTTCTGTGAGCTCTGGGCAGGTAGCAGATCCTTGGTGTCCTAAGCTTATTCAACCTAAAAGTGGAGCAGTGCCACATCACAAGATTTATGAAGGAAAGCACTGGAGACAGGTATGGTATAGTAGCTGGAGCGGCTTCTTTTTTAAGACTTGCTGGGGTGTTCAAATATTTAATTTTTGCCCAAGTTAGAGTTGAGCTTTAAATGTGAAGTCTCATAAAAATTGACTGTCAGGTAACATTTATACAAACCCAAATGTGTAATTACCAATTTAAACTATAGCTTTACATACAGGCAACTGATCAACTGAATATCTGAAGGATTTGTATGGTCAATTTTTGGGTCAGGAGTAGGCATGAGGAATCAGAAGTATTTGTAAGATGAATATATGCACCAACAGATGCAATCGCCAAGAAGCTAGGTCTTTCTTTAAACTGATCAGATATTATTCAGTAGTAGTTTTTGCTCCCTACATGGGGTCATTCATTCATTATACCTAAGAATTTCTGCACATGGATATAAATGGCTTGCATCTGAAGAAAAGAAAGTGCCCATGTAAATAAAGTGCCTAACCTCCTTAACCAGTTATCCCGAGTGTGGCTCAGGGTTAATTTTCATTACCAAAAGCAGTAACCCCCAGCCACACTCGGGATCGCATCGCAGGATCCAGGCAAAGTTACTTACCTTGTCCCCAGGATCCTGCGATGTCCCCTGGCGGTGTTCAATTTGGTGTTATCGCTCTCATACTGGTCACTGGAAGTTCAACATGGCACCTCATGGCAAAGAACTCTCTGAGGATCTGAAAAAAAGAATTGTTGCTCTACATAAAGATGGCCTAGGCTATAAGATGTTTGCCAAGACCCTGAAACTGAGTTGCAGCACAGTGGCCAAGATCATACAGCAGTTTAACCACTTACCAACCGGAAGGTTTTGCAGCTTTAGGACCAGAGCACTTTTTGCGATTCGGCACTGCGTCGCTTTGACTGACAATTGCGCGGTCGTGCGACGTTGTACCCAAACAAAATTTGCGTCCTTTTTTTCCCACAAATAGAGCTTTCTTTTGGTGGTATTTGATCGCCTCTGCGTCATTTCTTATCGCCGCTATAAACAAAAGAAGAGCGACCATTTTGCAAAAAAACCCAAATTTCTTACTTTTTGCTAAAATTCAAATCCAAAAAAAAAATATAAAAAAACATTTTTTTCACCGTTTTTGGCCGCATATTTGCGATAAAAAAAATTGCAATCGGCGTTTATTGATTGGTTTGCGCAAAAGTGGCCGCGTTTACGGATCGTGAGAATTCATTTCTGGGGTTTTTATTTATTTATTTATTTTTTTACTAGTAATGGCGGCGATCTGCGATTTTTAGCGGTAATGCGATATTCAGGGGGGGGCATGTCGGAACATTTTGACACTTTTTTGGGACCAATGACATTTATTCAGCGATCAGAAATTTAAATGTCCACTGATTACTGTATAAATGTCATTGGCAGTGAAGGGGTTAACCTGCAGGGGGCGATCTAGGGGTTAATAGTGTTCCCTGGGTGTGTTCTTACTGTGGGGGGGGTTGGGCTAACATGGGCATGAGAGATCTAACTGATCCCAGTGACAGGGATCAGTAGATCTCTCATGCCCCACTGACAGGGCGGGGAACCGCCGTGTTTACATCGGCGGTTCCCCGTTCTTTCCCTGTAGCCGCTCATCGCGGCTCGCCGGCGGACATCGGGTCCGCCCGAGCCGCGGGCACACTCCCCAGGAGTGCGGCGGGTGCGCGCGCCCCCTGGTGGCCAAATGCGAATCGCCGCTTATTTACGGCGATTCGCGCAGGGATCCCCGACTGCAGCCATGAAAAGACGGCGCACGGTCAGGAAGCTGTTAACATGGCAGGTTCCACTCAGAACAGGCCTCGCCATGGTCGAACAAAGAAGTTGAGTGCACAAGCTCAGCGTCATATCCAGAGGTAATAGTGCTGCCAGCATTGCTGCAGAGGTTATAGGGGTGGGGGGTCAGCCTGGCAGTGCTCAGACCATACGCCACACACTGCATCAAATTGGTCTGCATAGCTGTCATCCCTGAAGGAAGCCTCTTCTAAAGATGATGCAAAAGAAAACCTGCAGTTTGAAGAAGACAAGCAGACTAAGGACATGGGTTACTGGAACAATGGCCTGTGGTCTGATGAGACCAAGATAAACTTATTTGGTTCAGATGGTGTCAAGCGTGTGTGGCGGAAACCAGGTGAGGAGTACAAAGACAAGTGTGTCTTGCCTACAGTCAAGCATGGTGGTGGGAGTGTCATGGTCTGGGGCTGCATGAGTGCTGCCAGCACTGGAGAGCTACAGTTCATTGAGGGAACCATGAATGCCAACATGTACTGTGACATGCTGAAGCAGAGCATGATCCCCTCCCTTCAGAGACTGGGCAGCAGGGCAGTATTCCAATACGATAAATACTCCAAACACACCTCCAAGAGGACCACTGCCTTGCTAAAGAAGTCTCCAGACCTAAACCCTATTGAGCATCCTCAAATGGAAGGTGGAGGAGCACAAGGTCTCTAACGTCCACCAGCTCCATGATGTCGTCATGGAGGAGTGAAAGAGGCAACCTGTGAAGCTCTGGTGATCTCCATGCCTAAGAGGGTTAAGGCAGTGTTGGAAAATAATGGTGCCACACAAAATATTGACATGTTGGGCCCAGTTTTGACATTTTCATTTAGGGGTGTACTCAATTTTGTTGCCAGTTGTTTAGATATCAATGGCTGTGTGTTAAAGCGGAGTTCCACCCAAAAGTGGAACATCCACTGGTTGGATTCCTCCCCCCCTCAGGTGTCACATCTGGGAGCTCGGGCCGGCAGCCATGGCGGCTGACGTCAGAATCCCGGCTCCCTCCTCCCTCTGCTACTGGCTGCCTGGCCAATAGCAGAGCGCAGCGGAGCCTCATGCATGCGCAGTAAGGTGCTCGGTGTGAAGCTGTAATACTACACGTCTGGGTTCCCTTACCCGCAATGGATGCAGCTGCACTCGACCCCCGATCCGAAGATCGGCGGCGGGTGCCAACATCGCTGGACTCCAGGACAGGTAAGTGTCCTATTATTAAAAGCCAGCATCTATTGTATGTGTAGCTGCTGACTTAATTTTTTTTTCAGGCGGACCTCCGCTTTTATTTTGAGGGGACAGCAAATTTACACTGTTATACAAGCTGTACACTTACTACTTTACATTGTAGAAAAGTGTCATTTCTTCAGTGTTTTTCTATGAAAAGATATAATAAAATATTTACAAAAATGTGAGGGGTGTACTCACTTTTGTAAGATACTGTAAATATTTTTGAGAATTATTTATAGTGATTTATTATATTATAATTTATGATTTAGTTGGTTCAAATTTTATCATACCTGGGATGTCTACTAGAGTCGTTTGGACAGATTTAAGTGAGTTATTCCTAAGAATCACAGGCCTACAATATTAAACGTCAAATTTATATTCGAAAAAATGTACCGCTTTGAGATGCAAAAATCGGACATAATCATACCGCCAGGGAGCTTAAAGTGGTTCTAAAGCCTAAAAATATTTTACCTCAATGGTTAAAATTACTCAATACTTACCCAAGTCCTTGCTTGATCCAGAGCTGTGCCCGTTTGCTTTGGCTCTCTCCTCTCGCTTCCCAGTCTTACAGGCTTTGCTGAGGCAGCGTGAACCATTGGCTCCTGTGATGAGGGAGTTGGGACAGGCTGTGCTGTCTGCATCTATGGACACAATCAGTGCAGCTCAGGATGGAACCCACAGTTGTGCCACAATAGGAAGCGGCTTCCTGTGGTGGCACAGCGAGAAAAGGAGGCGACAGGAAAACCTTTTGCATTTACAATAACTTTAAACGGACTAATCTGCATTGTAAAAGTCCTGTGTATCAGGATAATAGTAGTCTAACTGAGCATGGCAGATATGTCTTTATTTTATTAGCATGTTAAAAGTAGATACAATTTTAAAAGCATGAGAACGTAGAAAAACATAAAGTATTTATTTGTATCACTGATAATGATATTGCCAGGTGGCAGATCGTGTATTATTAATAAGGTTCAAGGATTCTACCCAAACATCTTGAGCCAGAAATCAATTATCTCTGATCCCAAGGCAGAATTTCTAAGGCTAAGGTTAGGACTGGCAGAAGTCTACTGAAACTTTACCTGGCTGAAACAAATGTCACATCTAAAGGATGTAGAGAACATTATCCAATAACACAATTAAGGGATTTTTGATAAAAGCAGGAAAATAAGAACTGGAAATATATATATATTTGCTGCCACAGTGTATCTTATTCCTAATCAGGATATTTTACAATGTAATGTCAGCTAATATAAAACAGCCAAAAAGGCAAAGAATGAACTGCTAACAGCTCAGCACCATACTACATATGCCCCTGATTAAAATTCACGTGGGACACAACTGTATATATAGAAGTGACAGAGCATGGCTTCTGTGAGTATAAATAAAATGAACTCCGTAAACTTTCTTCTTCGATTCCCACCTACTGCATTATCATTATTAAATATATTGAAATGTAAAACATCTTCCTTTATTCAAAAGCTTTCTGAATTGAAATCTACTATACTTTCCAAAAGCAATTATATATAAAAACTCAACAAATTATGTGTTATGATTGCAGATTACATATTTAAGAACATGAGTACAACCAGAAATGGATACAGGTCTGTTTGGGGAATTCATTTTTCCAATATATTATTTCTTTTATTACATCCACTATTTCAAAGCTACTTTAAAGCAAATGCAGAAACCACTAAATTCTTCCATCTAATGGGTGTTTTATTGTGATTTACCACTTCATGCTGAATGTATACTTGTTTCAGATACTTTTATTTACAGTGAGTCAACACTTGCTGTGTTTAGCCACAATCACAGATCACATGTCAGAGCAAAGTGCCTGGGAGAATGATGCTCTAACAAGGTGGTCTTTGGGAGCAAGTTCATGTAATAAAGT
The DNA here is from genome assembly GCA_018402905.1 of Glandirana rugosa. Classification (NCBI taxonomy): domain Eukaryota; kingdom Metazoa; phylum Chordata; class Amphibia; order Anura; family Ranidae; genus Glandirana; species Glandirana rugosa. Next base: position 690,894 of record BLSH010124856.1, read on the forward strand.
ACTCTCTGGGAGCAAGACAATCTAACAGTGCAGTCTCTGGGTGAATGACAGTCTTTCTGGCATACTCTTGCAACATTTGCAAGATATACCATAGCATTTATACTGTAATCTGACTTAAAGTTATACTAAATACATGCTGTTTAATTTATACTATCCCATCTCTTTCTGTGTATGGATGATGGCACAACTACCTTTTTCTTAACCACTTCCTTACTGGGCACTTAAACCCCCCTCCTGCCCGGACCAATTTTCAGTTTTCAGCGCTGTCGCTCTTTGAATGACAATTGCGCGGTCGTGCGACGTTGTACCCAAACAAAATTGGCGCCCTTTTTTTTCCCCACAAATACAGCTTTATTTTGGTGGTATTTGATCCCCTCTGCGTCATTTCTGATCGCCGATATAAACAAAAAAAGAGCGACAATTTTGAAAAAAAAAAAAACAATATTTTTTACTTTTTGCTATAATAAATATCCAAAAATAAAAAATAAAAAAACAAATTTATTCATCAGTTTTGGCCGATATATATTCTTGTACACATTTTTGGTTAAAAAAATCGCAATCAGCGTTTATTGATTGGGTCGCACAAAAGTTATAGCGCCCACAAACTATGGAAATTGATTTATGGCGTTTTTATTATTATTTTTTTTTACTGGTAATGGCAGCGATCTGCGATTTTTATCGGTGCTGCGATATCGGGGCGGACATGTCGGACGTTTTTGACACTTTTTAGGGACCAATGACATTTATACTGCGATCAGAAATGTAAATATCCACTGATTACTGTATAAATGTCATTGGCAGTGAAAGGGTTAACCTGCAGGGGGCAGTGAAGGGGTTAACAATGTTCCCTGGGTGTGTTCTAACTGTGAGGGGGGCGGGGTTGGCAGGGACATGACAGATCTAACTGATCCCAGTGACAGGGATCAGTAGATCTGGCATGCCCCCCCTCACAGAACGGGGAACTGCCGTGTTTACTTCGGCAGTTCCCAGTTCCTCCTCTCTGTAAGGAGATCGCGGGTCTCCGGCGGACATCGGGTCCGCCCGACCCTCGGGCACACTCCCGCAGCGTGACGTCCTCCCGGCATTTTAGAGCCGCGCTGTAGCCGTCATTCGGCTATAGCGCGGATGGCAGGAGGTTAATGGATACTGAGCTGTCACACGACCCAGCTATTTCCCAGCCTGTCTGCAGGGGAAAATAAGCAGGAGGAGCTTCTAGTCCTCTGCTGCTGGTCACATGTTTAAAATTAACAAAAAAGCTACTCTGGGATACAGAGTAAAAAAAAAAAAAAAATATATATATATATATATATATTATTAATTTCAAAATGTTTTAAATCATCATAAAAATATATATTTGAAATCAAATCTTTATTTTTTTTTTTTTTAGCAATAACATGGTATGGGCAGATGTCTTCCAGTCACAAGCTGTGTCACACCCCTCCAGCCTGTGTCTTAGAATAACGGAGGAGAAGCCTCCATTAATCAAGATGCAATATCCCATCCCCATTGTGTTTAGCTGTTAAGTGGTTATGGAGGAGAGAGGGAGTGGGCTGTCAATTACCACTGTGTATACACCCACACATAGAAACTGACTGAAAACTGAGCATGTGCAGAGCTGCCACCGCTGCTCTGCCAAATCCCCAACTGCAATGGGAACATGAGCAAAGGAGAGCTATTTTCTGGAGGATGGTTTGGCCATTCGTTAAATGTTCTGGTAAGGTCCAACTATTTACTAGAGCACGTTCTTGAGGTGGAGGTTCTTTATATTAGGTTAGGGGGTTCCTAGATTCTAAGCTCTACCGAGCAGGGCCCTCTGATTCCTCCTGTATTGAATTGTATTGTATTGTACTGTCTGCCCGAATATTGTAAAGCGCTGCGCAAACTGTCGGCGCTATATAAATACTGTATAATAATAATAATATATTACCACTTAGTTTGTTTGAAAATAATTTGTTTTAGGAGATCCATCACTAATGTTGGGAATTTTCTAATAGAATTTCCATTTGTGTGGATTCATCACATGTATGAACTTATATTTTTGCACGTGGTTTTTACGTCCTCTCTGGATGGACATATTTTTTCACTTTTCATTCACTTGATTTTATTTGATTTCAGTTACATAACTTGTTTATATTTTGTTAATTGAGAGCTGCACGTCTCTATGAATGTTTGTTTAATGCTTCTGTATCAAGATCTTATAGTGCTGGCAGCTATCTTTTTCACTACATTTACTTCTGAGTGCAGAGTTTTATTTTTTTTTATATTTTATATAATGAATACTCTCCCAAATATATTCACTAAATTCTTTTTTCCAATTCGTTCTGAGTACATGAACCCCAAATATGTGTAGGGTTTGACACATACATTAGCACTGTATGATGGATAAACAAATGTGTATTTTTATGATTTATAGACATTAGACAATGTACTGCATGGCCATTGTAAATTAGTGAACTAGAAAAATTAGACTGTATGAATTTTTAAAAGTTAATTATTTTAGGCTAAAACCTGCATCAACGTTCAAAACAGCGTAATAAGTTACAGCCCATCAATGGCTGCCATAAATTTAGAATTCTACTTATGGTGTGTGTGGGGATGTGGAATGCATAATTACTGTTTATGCACGTCATGACTGCATGTGTGTGCATGCATGGCAAAAAGTCTTCATTTTTTTTCAAATGTATATTTTATTTTATTAAACTTAGCTATTAACTCACAAAGGGGCAAGGTATGTCTGGGGCCGGGAAGTACGTGCAGGGGTGGGAGGGGCACCACCTGCATGCACAAAGAAGTGATCACTTCAACATTAACAACAAAAAGCAGCAGCAGAAAAACAGACCTGCTAGAGCAGCAGCCAGCTGGAAATGCAAGACTTTAATTAATGCCCTCTCAACATGGAGTATTCACTAGGGGGGACATTAATTTACAGTCGGGGTGGTTGGGTGGAGTTTAAATATATTCTGTTCATGTCCTCCTACAAACAGCTGCAGAACATTCCAATGACCTTCCCAAGAAAAGGTTTGCTATATGTAAAACCAGCAGCTCTTTGCTATGGCAAGCATTGTGTTGGATTTTCACGATCACAATAAATAAAGCTATAGACCCATTTAGCACCATATTGACTGTCAGGTTGAAACTAAAAAGCTTTAAGAGTCATGAAAAAACGAACCACTTAAATGTGACGTACACCCGCTGATAGTAGCAATGCTTCATCTGAACTTGCTTTAACCTGGATTACAATTTTTGGCAGAATAACAGTTTTCATTTTGTTAAAGCTCCTCACCCACTCACTGCCATGACATCTACTTAAAGTAAGCATTAATACATAAAGAGGTTATAAGTCAAATTATCTTTTCCATTATACTTGAAATATGCAGCTCATATGACATGTTAGAATAATTAAATTAGAAGTCAGAACTTGTCAGAAAATGCATATCACTGTGCTGTAGGGTTAAGAAACATGTAATTAAAATAAAATATTAGCAAAGGTGAGAAACTGAAATGTATGTAAAAAAGAGGTTTTCTGAGAACATTCTTTTAAAACAGCACTATTCATAGTAATGTAATTTAATGTAGCCATTTAATGGGTAATGGAGAAATCACACAGATCGTGTTACTTAGGTTGTTTTATATCTGAAAGGGCAGGGTGTACAGTTTTCCTTCTACATGCTAAAGTACGCAAATAGTGCTTGACTTCTGCTGAAGGTCATTTTGCAACAGTAAGTGCTGGTCACAAAAGATCAATGGTAGTGTGATCGGTAGTTTTAAATTTAAATGCACACAAAAATACATCATAGAAATCTCTTGTTGCGAGAAGAGGGACTCTAGTCTACTGGTAAAAAAACATAAAACCATTTTAAATGAACAGCTGTTGAAATTACTCAATTCACAAAGTGAATATATTCATCTATTTTCCCTACAATGAGAGAATAACTGTCATAAGGTTCATGCACATGGTTAGTAAGAGGCTCAAATGAGCTCTAGCATAAAAATGGTTTTCCACGCACATGGAGTCACAGATCATGCAGGTTCAGGTAAATGCAGATGCTTTCTTGCACTGCCATTCAATACATACACATATCATATTTATTCTGAACGCCGACTTTTATGTTCAGGAAATACTGTACATCACACGTATGTAAACACAGATGCAAGAATGCATTGCGGATTACCAGAGTATGAGCGCATACAGCCATTCCCTTCCATGGCTGGCTTTTTGCGCCACCAGCAGCTCAGCAGGCACGGAAAATAGCTGTGATTTTTACATTAGAGCCCATTTGTTTATTACCATCCATGTGCATGATGCCTTACATTCTGGATCTCTGTCTATCTTTAAAAACATTCATACACAAACAACCTTACGCCCTAGAAGAACAGCTAAATGTATCAAGCATTCATTAAAACAAGACTAAAAAAAGAAAAAACACTGTAAAGGCATTTCAAATGCAGCTTGCATGAATACATAACACTGTCTTTATAGCAGCCTCTGGTTACCTCCTGTCCAGGAACATTCAAACTAGGAAAAGGAGGGTCAGCAATATGAGGCAGGGCTGTACATCGTTTTTTTTTTTTCCTGGGAGGGGAGGTTTCGGCCTTGACAAAGGACACAGAACAATAAGGAGACGAGTGCAATGTTCTGCAATAAATTACGGATTTGCCAAAATTGTACTAGCAGTGATAGGGGCTTAAAACTTAAGCCTATTCACAGTGTACATGGTAACAAATGTCACAGTCCTTGCACCACCCTCCAAATATGTTTTAATTACGATGTTACATGTAAGAGTCTAAAAGACACATAAAAACCTCAGGTCAATCATATGCAGAAAATGAATTCTTCAAAAATTCTTCAATCTCATATACTCTAATACACGCAGGCTACCTTGAAGAAGAACTTCATTAACATTGTCAATGACTACTTAACAACAAATAGTGTAGTGGTCAGCAGCATATAATCAACTTCAGTGCAGTGCAGTGGTCAGGAGTATGTCATATACAGCGCAACATACAGAGTGCAGTGAACAAAAGTACAAAATACACAGCCTAGTGTAATATAGTGAAGGACTCAAGAACATAACACAGAGCGCAGGGGCTGAGATACATTAACACAAAGAATGCAGGGGTACATAATGCATAGAGTACAGGGATCAGGAGAGCATAATGCACAGGTCAGTAGACAGATCCTCTCCAAGACCAAAATCTCAAGCCACAGACCTTCCTCCAATACAGCACTCCCCTAATTGTATTCAGAGTGTAACAACACATTACCTCCCTCTCCAAGCCAAAATCCTAGTACAAATTTCCACCAGTACAGATCTCCCCCAAATAAAAATGTCCAACTAGCACAGGTCTCCACAATACAGCCTGCTCCCGCTATAGATTTCTCCCCACAATACAGATCTCCCACAAGTAAACATTGCCCTCCAATAGAGCTCTCCCCTCAGTACAGATCTCTCGCTAATAGAAATCTTCCCCAACACAGCTCTCCCTTTTCCCCCCAGTACAGATCCTCTACTAGTGCATATCTCGCAGTACACATTCCCGTCCTCCATAGAAATCTCCCTTTAGAACAGATTCCCCACACACATTACATATTTCCTCCAAGTAAAGATGCCCCACTAGCACAGATCTCCACAGTACAGCCAGCACCAGTACACATCTTCCCCTATATAGATTCCCCCCCTCACACTCACTCACAAGACTGGTATGTTCAGAGTAAGAGAAAGTTCTCCCTTGACTGGGTCATGTGACTGAAGCTGATGAGCTAAGGAGAGCATCCCTTGCACTGAACTTCCTGTCTCAGAAATCTGACAGGCATCAGGAGTGGCTCCTGCTTTGAATGCTTAGTGGCTGTCAGCACTAGCTGCTGCTTTGGATACCCTGGGGAAAGGGGGTTCTTATCTACGCCCCTCATATGAGCCAAACAGTGCAGTGCAGTGACATGGAACATGGTAACAAAAAAAAGAAAAAAAGGAGTTAGCAGGTAGGTTGAGCTGATGGATTCATTTATCAAGGTGCTGCTGTTCCTTCGTTTTTCCAAACATAGGGTGGACTGTGTTCTAGGCCGAGTTATTGACTAAGATGAGCTGCTCCTGTAGCATGCTAGCTGACAGGGGTTTTTGTACCACAATAATTACACATTCTGCAAATACAGATCTCATACATGTATATCAAAATATGCATTTAGCTGCTGGACTTCCCTGTGAGTAAGCTTTCAAAGACAACAGAGAAAACCCCAATGTATTGTTTTAGAATCACAGATTCATTGGTTTGAGAGTATTATCCAATATTGCACCCCCTTTCTAAGTCATATAATTAAAAACCAGTGGTTAAAAATTACAAGTTTGAACAGCTAATATCATATGACTTGGAAAGAAAGTAGATGGTAAAGAATCAGACAACTGTTTTTCCCATTATTAAGATGAGACAAGATTGATCAAGGTACTGCCCAATGTATGGCATTTATTGTAAAGTGGATGTTTTACCTTTAATGTGAGCAGCTGGAAATTGTTTTTTTTTTTTTTTTTTTTTTAAAATTACATTAAAAATATAATACATATTCTTACTTGAAAATTTCAGTTAGGATAAAAATAAAAAATGCTAGCTCATGTGCACTTGGTGTTTGGTTTGCCACAGTAAGTGCAATAAAGTTTACAAATGACGTTCCTATCACAAACGTCAAAGATAACCTGACGTAATCTAAAATATTTTTGCTTAAATACAGTAATTGATCTAAATATTAATACTGTTACTTGTATGTGCTTGTACTTCTACACTGCTTACTATTGATGCAAGTTAGACCAGGTCAAGTTTACGGTTATGCTGACACTACATGCGACAGTTGCTTTCTAACACACACACACACGTAAGTAAGTTGTTGCCAGATTCTGCTGGTTTATAACTTTATAAAACACAACTAAATATAAGTAAACAACTTTTCTTATATTTCCAAGTGATTATGGTTATAAGGGATTTGCTATCCAAACAGTGACCAAAAGCAAGAAGCAAGCAGCAGCCTTTGACCAGCATCATTGTTTCATTGGTAAGAAGTATATATTGTAGCAGGAACTGTACTGTGCTTAAGGCAGTCAGTTCAAAGCTGAGCACCTGCTAGGAAGTTGGTTAAAGCAACATCAAAGGGAGCAGAGATCTAATCACAAGCCACTAGTTAAGGGTCATTGAAGTATATAATTGAAGCTAAAATTGCCATACTATATCCTTTTTGTCTTCATTAGAAAGTGGCTTCCAGCATAAAAACATATGATTAGTACTTAAGCTATTTTTATTTTGATGTTCAAAAAGGTGATCAAGTGTGAAAGAAACACACATAATTCATTAAAATACTAGTATACTTATAATAGTTATGTGGAAGTTTACCCTAGAACTAATGCATGAATATGAACTACTTTATGTACTGCCATAAAAGACATGTACCTTGATAATTGCACCCCAGTTTTGCAGCCATCAGCAATGGAAACTGCTGGCAGCTCATGGAGTTGCTCAACCCTCCTCATGCTTTCTACATCTTCAAAATCATCAGAGCACAAAGGAAGCTGTTCAATCACAAGACAAAGCTAGCATAAGCTGCTGAGTAACACCATGAGTTGCATGGTGTCCCTGGTAAATGGCCAGCAGCTTATAATGCTGATTGCTGGACAGATGTCAAACATGGTGATATTCATTTATCAAAAGTACATGTTTTGTATGTCTGTTTAAACTGTTACTAAACCCTGTAATATGAAAATAGTTAATCTGCCTCCCCACAGTGCCCACGGCTTATAAATATTCTTTTTACATTAAAATGCTGCCCTATATACCTTTTTGGATGATCTGTATACCATGGCTTCCTGATAATATGTACAGTTTGTCCATAGCTGTGTGTTCAACTAGGAGGAGATTTCCACTACAGCCTCTATGAACGCCCACATGCGTGATGTCAATTTCATGTAACCTGAACAGTTCAACTGAAACCGGAAATGCACTCTCCAGCATAAGAGACCAAACTGAGCATGTGCAGCTTTACCACCCTGCTGTGCATTATATGAACTTGCTTAGATAGACAGTGCAGGAGGGAAGGATCTATCCATACAAGATAAAATGGTCTTTTTTAAACAAATGCTGAGGATTAACCCCTTAAGTTCCACAGTGAGTATAACAAGCATGCTATGCTGCATATACAAACTGATTTTACTGTTGTGGGGTAAGTAACACTTTAATGTTCACATTCTAGGGTGAACTTCTGCTTTAAGGATAAATGGTTCTAAAACCTGCTTGTAGCTGAAAAATCTGATGCACTCAGCAGGTATGTTATCATGGCAGTGGTCCAGTACAATAAAATATGCAACTGGAAAATGGGGGACAGTTTAAGATCGTGGTGGATACCTTTCTTGATTTGGGGGGCCTCAAATGTGGCCCTCCGCATCACAAAGTGGTTGCACATAAATGTTAGTGAATTTTCAGTATCTGAGACAGCAGCCAAACAACAGGATATAGTCCCAGACTTTGAGCATGATACAAGAGATAGTCAGAGACAGTGGATACGGTACAGGAGATTGTCAGATACTGCAGACATCATACAAGAGGTGGTCAGAGACACTGGATATAACATAAGAGATGGTAAGAGACTGGAGGCATGCTACAGGAAACTGTTAGAGGCTGTGAATATGATACAGGCATTGTTGGAGACTAGAAACATGCTTCAGGAGACCGTTGTAGACTGGAGACATATTACATGAAACTGCTAGAAATCGCTGTTATAACAAGGCAATAGGAATTAGTGTCCGCAAGGGGCCAAGGGCCACACAAAAAGTGACAAAGTCTAGCAGGTCGGGCCGCAGACATTTTTACTTAAAGTGAAACATTTGTTTAAGATTGTATAGATTTGGAAAATTTGCTTACAACCTTGTCACGTTTATTTATTTCTGCTGTCTGTGCCCCTTTGTGATTTCTCTTCACTGCTTCTGGTGACAATGTTGTTACTCTGGTAGGAAGTGAGTGAAAGTCTTTATTTGGGAACACAAAAACAAGTTTAAGCCTCCACCACCATCGTTATCACAGTAACAAGTAACCTCACTTTCTGTCCTGGTGAAAATCAGGCAAGGAAGTAACCAAAAGAAACACCAACAGGCATTCAAGCTTTTGTACACTCTATCCAAAACAAAAATACATTCAGATGAAACGCATTCACACTGACCCTTCTGTTCTTCTGATAATAGCATATGGTTTGGCTTTATTTTACATTCTGAAGTGAATCATAATACATTCAAAATGCATGCTGGAAAGAATGGCTACCTATTACCCAATAAACATGATCTCCACTTGCCAAAAGTATAGAAAACAGCCAATTGTAATTATCTAGGAGTAGACTGTGGCATACTCGACATCTTAAGCTCTGTCAGAAATTCCCTTGCATGTCATGACGTAAACTAGTAAACCTGAATTATAACTTAGAGTTTTCACATATTAATAAAAAACACATGCAAAAAGGCGGTGCTGTGTAAATATTCATATGAAGCCTTTTATTTTAGATGTAATAGTGACATTTTTATACCAAGACTGCATCTTGACATGTCTGACTTTCAGCTTTTTCTTCAAAGATACACATACATATGTATGGAAATCTCCTGGAATCTCCAACAAAATCTGTACTATGCCACTATCTTTCACATCCTGGCCAGTAGAATTCTTCATCATATAAGGTACGTTCCGTTAATATAAATTTGAGAATTTTGAAAGCTATCACCATAGACAGCTTGATTCATTTATTCACTACTGGCCTCACCTAGTCTAATGCGTTAAATGAATTATTCATATCAGAACCTAACATTCTGATCTCAGGAATATTCTTCTACTTCAGCCAAGAGAAGTTTCAAACAAGCATTCTCTTAATAGAAATAAGAATTGCAGAACAATCTAAGCTTTGGAATATATTCAAAGATTTCTACTTATATTTCAACATATCTTGACAGCACTGAACAATAGGTGGGTGAGTTCTAAAAGCTAATAAGCTATCTATCCTGTGAAATGTTTTCTACGCTGTGATTGCTAATGTGTATTTTTGTACAGGTATGTAAAAACATAGCAAACATCGATGGACAGAGGGTCCATTCTGTAGGTAAACTTTCTTCAACATGAAAGTGCATCAACCATGAGATTCAGGACACAAGACTTCCTTAGTAAATCTCTTTGTGCATGAATAGATAACAGCCTTGTGCTGCTGGAGCATGTGGGAATAACAGTAAAGGTTGCAAAATGAGCACCGCTGCAGGCTATTGCTTTTGGTGCCTTTTTTAACTTAATAAAAACAGATGAAAATAAACATACTGTCAATGTGCTTTTTATATCTTATCATTCTAAAGCTCCATCACTATGCATTGCATTAAAAGTCAAATTACACTGCAAAATGTTCAGATCGTCAAACTGCAAAAGACAGCTTTAGATGAGTATTTAAAAGGAAATCTATAGCTATAAACTCAGCCTGCTCATTACTTTCCTGTAGAAGCATGACTTGTATACTTAATTCACACTCCCAAGGGTGATGCACCCCACTATACTATCTAAAGCAGGCCAGCCCATGTTTTTCACACAAAAGGGAAGAGAGAATCAGCAAAGTTAACAACTCTGGTGTTACAATAAAACACTGTCTGCAAATAAAATACTATTTTAAATGAATAGAGCTACATAAGATTTGCCATTGTTATGAGCTGCTGTCTGGTCTACACATGGTCTGAATCTAAAGTACATTGATTCTGGAGCAGCTATCTTTAGGTACTAAAAGTGTCCAGAGCTCTCCTCTTGGTTTCAGTTTACCCCTGCTGACTCTGAAATCTCCAATTTGCTACTGGTATAAACATAGGCGTGCCTAAACATCCCCCTTCCCCAATGTGCCAGTACCTTGGCCTTTGGATAGGTTCCTCAGGCACAGACAAGCCTAATTACTATGCAGAAGTAGAAAATTGAATAGGTATGTAAACTTAAAATCTATTATGTATGGCATTGCGCCTAACAGTTTTCTTAACTAAACCATTTGAAGTGAATCCCTTGAAAAGTTCTTACCTAAAGATCCTTCCTGTAACAACGCTTCCTGTTTCAGGCTGCAAACCGTAAGATAATTGTCTCACAATTAGCAGCAGCAGTATAGTCAGGCTGCCATACAAGCTCCTTAAGTTGGCTAACTGATGGAGTACATGTGGCAGGCTGACAACACTGTTGCTAGTTGCGGGACAATGGACTAGAGCTGTCAGGTGGAAAAAGGAAGTAAAAAAAATTAAAAATGTACAATAGATTAACAAAACAAATTATGCTCAAAAAACTGTAAACATTGACATGATGCCAAACATACTGTAAAATAGATTTTGGGTTCTCGTACATTTTAAGAGATATTTCCAGCCAACCATTTTATTTTTTATTTTAGATAACCCTGTATTATTTAACTGCTATTTCGGGCTTGATTAGAGAGATTTCTCCTCACTATGACTAATATATCTACACAGTGACTTAGTACTAAAACATTGATGCACTAAAGGCAATGCACATGGGCTGCAGCCAACTGCAACACATTGTACTGCATCACAATTTCACACATTGGCAGCTCAAAACGTGGTAACATATTGCACAAATTTGAACCTGTTCTTACTTTTACGACAACGGTTTCACAATCTGCATCAGAAGCTGTGAGAGAAACAAAACATAAACGGGGCTTCAAGTGATTGTAAAGCTTTGTTTTATTTTTTTTAAAATCACAAACATGTCATACTTACTTACTCTGTGCAATGGTTTTGCACAGAGTGGTCCCGATCCCCCTATTCTGGGGTCCCTCCGTGGCACTCCTGGCTCCTCCCCACATGGAGTGCTCCCACGGGCTTGCCCCCTGGCTCCCGTGCCATTGGATTTGATTGACAGCAGGGGAAGCCAATGGCTGGGCTGCTATAAATCTATCCAATCAGGACCCAAGACACCAGCTGGAGCGGGTGTGCTGGTCCCCGGAGCAGGAACGATCGGGCTCAGGTAAGTAAAAGGGGAGCTTGGGGGAGCAGTGCACTACATGAGGTTTTTCACCTCTATACATAGAATGCATTGAGGTGAAAAACCGCAAGGGTTTACCACCCCTTTCAGTCTTTCTCTACTCCACTATTACTCTGTGTGGATGTCCCTCATTTTCTCTCATTCCTCATTGATGAAATCATTATCATTGTGACAGTAATTTAGAGGATACCTAAATTTAGGGTGCAAACAACATGCAAACAAGTAAGAATTTGCACTTAAACAGATAAATGTTTTCAACAGTATATTTAACATATCAAAAGAGAGCAAAATATACTATCATTGTTAGGCCTCATGCGTGTTTTGCCAAAGCCCCCCCTACACAGTTCAATAAAAGCCTGTGTGTCCACGCACACATAAGCTTTTACCAGAGTTTAGGAGCAAAGACGTTTAGAGGCAGTAAATGCTCCTCTTCTAAACGTAGAATTGTGTTAAGGAGAAGAGATTTTTTTTTTGGCAGAAAAACGCTGCAAAAATTCAACTAAGCACAGTGCGTGTTTAGCACTTGAGCATTAAAGTGTTTGTAACCCTAAAAAAATGACCCTGTCCCTTTAAAGCATGTTATACAGCACAGTGCTTGTGCTGTGTAATTTGGCCCCCATTTATCAGCAGAAATATCTGGCTGATCCTGCCTGGCTATGCCCTCATGGCTGCTGAGCTCGGACACTGTGGTCAGTTTACATGCCTCTGTCATCTGCAGCTCTCCTGTCCGCCTATCCTCCTCCCTCCCTGCCTGTCAGCTCCTGTGTCTGTGAGCTGTATCCCCCCCCCCGCCATTATTAGTAATACAGTAAATATTACAAAATGGTCACTGCCAGCCCCCTCTTTTATGTAGCCATAACACACACTGTAAATATTTATTAAAAACAAAGCCTCTAAATACCGTTTAGGCCGGTCATGTGACTCCCGGCCACACCTCCTCCCCATCTAAGGGCTAAAGCGGGAGGGGCTAAGCAGCCAGCAGAGCAGTCACGTGACCTCCCCGGTTGACATTAGAGGGAGAGCTCGGCCCCTCCCGCTTTAGGTGGCTAAAGGCAGTACACGCAATTATCAGAATCCAGCGTTTTTCTGCTGCCAAGAGAAGGGTACCACTTGCTGATTGCTTAAATGTAAATGTACGTCAGTACTTTACAGTTATACACCGGGGTTATAGCAGCAGCTAGCTGCCATAACTTTTTTTTCTGCAGGCGGCCGGCTTTCGAATAAAAGTAATCCCAGTGATGTATTCACCGCAAGATCACATTTATAGACAGTGGGAGAGGTGCACCCCCCTCCCGCCGCTTCCTGGAGCAATTGGCAAGCTCTGAACCAATCCGGTGCAGCCGATGGCTAGGCAGGAAGCTGAGCGAGGGCAAGATAGCCCCCACTCAGCTCAATGCCCTTGGAGGACCGGAGTGATGTCACTTACGCTTCTAGGCCTTAAAAGGCTGTTTTTTTTTTTTGCTAAAGGCAAAATCTCTTTTTTTTTTTTTTTAAAGGTAAATGAGAGATCTGGGGTCTTTTTGACCCCAGATCTCTCAATAAAGAGGGGACCTCTCACGCTTATTTCTATTACAAGGGATGTTTACATTCATTGTAATAGGAAAAAAGTAATCGAACAAAATATTAAAAGGGACACTGTAAAAATAAAAAGTAAAATAAATAATACAAAAAATGAAAGAGCCCCATCCCTCAGAGCTTGCGTGCAGAAGTGCAAGCATACGTAAGTCGCACCCCCATATGTAAACAGTGTTCAATCCACACGTGAGGTATTGCCGCAAGTGTTAGAGCAAGAGCAAGAGCAATAATTCTAGCACAAGACCTCGTCTGTAACTCTAAACAGGTAACTTGTGGAAATTTTTAAAGTGTCGCCTATGGAGATTTTTAAGTACCATAGTTCCATTCCACGAGCGTGCGCAATATTTGACATGTTAGGTATCCATTTACTCGGCGTAACATCATCTTTTACATTGTTGTGGGGGTTCTAAGTAAATTTATAGCAAAAAATACAGATTTTTACTTGTAAACAACCAATGCCAGAAAAAGGCCTGGTGTTAAAGTGGCTAGGGAGCCACCTTTTGCATGAACTCTTGGGGTTTACACACATTTTATTAGCTATTTATGAATTCTTCACTCAGAAACCTCTTTTGAAGCAACTAACTGAGCTGCCTATATTGTCTTTTATACATTCTTTAAGAAAGAGAAAAAATGTCTCAAAACATCTACTGTAAAGGACTTTATAGCTTACAAATGCAGTGCTAAAGATATACACGACTATCAACATACATGGAATGCGAAAGTAATTCAATGGTAATCAAAGAAAAATAGTATGCTGTAGAACTATGTTGTAACATAACCTTAAGCATTTGTAATAAACAGGTTATGAGCAAAAAAAAAAAAGTGGGAGGTGAGCCAGAAAGTAATTGTTTATATTCATCAATGAAGGAGACATGCAACTAGTAGAACCGTGTAAAGCAGAGTTTGGAGGTGGTCCCTTAATCAAGCTAGTGAGGTCTTCCATATGTTAAGATATCCGTGATGCAACAGAGCTATTGCTGAATGGTGGGTGACAAGGAAGATTTCCAGAGGGTTGGAATACAGGCCCTGTTGACCAAAGTAAGTATAATGGGACTTTTACATGTCTTGAATGGGAAATTAATATGGTGTAGGAGGAAAAAGCCCTATGTGACAATCTGTGCGTTTTTGGGTTAGAGCATGAGCTGCTTATAGTGTTAATACAATATGGCAGCCTTAAATGGGACTGTCTATACCAATAATATACATGGGCTGTGCTTTACAATTTTGAATTAGACAAACAGATTAACATAGTGACTGATCAGAGTGTAACCTTTGCAAAACATGACAGAAACACTTGATCTTCTCACATAGCATGGTGGTAAGCACAAAAAATACACAAAGCAGTACTGATCCTTAACTTGGTAGAATAAAACACTTGATGGAAGTGTGCCAGTAAATAGGGCACATTTTTGTGTTATAAGGATTTACTGGAACACTGAAAATACTCAATGCACATGCAAACTGGTATATAAAATGATAACTTTAACCAGTTAGGCCCAGAGATGGGAAGGCCTGAAAAAAAAATGGAAAAATTGGGGAAAATGTTTTTTTTTTTTCAAAGCTGTTTTTTTTTTACCCCTCGGGAAAAAATAAATAAATAAGTGTGCAATATGTTCTTTGACAATGATAAATAATATATTTATGGCATGGTATTCAAACTATATAACATTTAGACACTAATAAAAGATGTCTGAGACTAAGAAATATCTTTATAAAATATTGCAAGTAATCTCAGTTGAAGACAAGTAAATCCTGGAATACAATTCAAGTAACACTGTACTTCTCAATACAGTTCTCAAACAAGAGAAATATGTATATCTGCCACTAAGGGGCACTGCAGGAAAAGGATCCAGTTTAGTTTGCTTGTGGGCTCCATCTTGTACCTCCTACAGTTGGGTGATTGTTGGGATAGAGTAAGGGGTTATCTTTGGCTGACAAATTAATCTCTATAACCTTTAAATGATTCCTAATCATGTTCTCCACCATCACAGAATGATGTTTACCTATAGTCTGCTCAGTAAATTGTTTTTTCTTTTCCTTCCCTCAGTAAAATTGTGAGACCAACATCTAGAGTTTGGAAACATTTCCAGACTGCAATTTTTGCTGAGAGCAAAGCTGCAATTTACAAATATAGTAAGAAGAAATATTATTTTCTAAATACTACAGAGATGACAAAACAAATCCTGGCATGCCGGAGGTGCCTTAAAGGCATTAAAAAATACTTTCTGGAATTAAATGATGAGGACCATAATGAAATTGCATGATCCATAGGAGAAGTACAGCCAAAAAAGCTTTGGCTATACTACTCCTTTAAAAAAGCTAACTGGAAGAATCAGAGTATATTAAACACGTGTAATGCTTTTTTTTCTAGCTCAACCAGCCGGCTGAATGAAAAAAACAAATTTCCTCATCCACACATTCCAGATGGATGGGGGAATTACTCCAGCTGAGCTATTGTGTTCTGATGGCACAGATTGAGGAGTGCTGTTGGCTATAAGGGCCGGTTCACACATAGGCGACTTGCGCTCTGACTTGTGTCGCCCCCAAGTCGCTTGACATCAGAAATCCCATTGAAATGAATGAGAGCTGTCTGAATGTACACTACTGAAGTCGCTCCGACTTCAAAAAAGGTTCCAGTACTACTTCAAGGCAACTTCTATCCGACTTGTGCCCATAGAATTTGATGAAAGTCTCCTCCAAGTTGGATCCCCATCTATACTGAAGCGGCTTTACAAGAAAAAGAAAATAATTTACCAAGGCACTCCTCACGAATTACCCAGGCAACCCCCTTCCTCCCTTCGCTGATTGGACATAGGCAAAGTTGCCTGGCATAGTCGAGTTTGAAGTTGTCTTGAAGTTGCCCTCGAAGTTGCCTGGCAAAGTCGCCCCTATAGTCAGATGTGTGAACCAGCCCTCGGCGGTAGCGCTGACCATGTGGAAATTTTCCAACAGGCTGGTTGTAAAAAAGTTGATCAGTAGATGTACATCCAGCCTGCCCTGAACAAGCCGGATTTCGATCCATGTATGGCCGGCTTCTGCACTGCTGATCATTGCCTTGTTTCATCATTGTTCTTGTCTCTGACCTGTAAGAAAGCATCTGAGGCTCGACAGTTGATGTCTTGCCATCTGCCTGACTGACCTCATGCTGTCACTAGAATCAATTAGCTTCAACTTGCCAAACATGCAAAACTTGTGGTGTAGGTGGACTTTATGCATACACAAACCAAAACCTTAAATGACAAGTTAACCTTCAAAAAAAAATTAATAAATGCAAATTTTTGCATTTACTTTCATTTTTTTGGGAGCCTGGAAAGCATTGAATCAGCCATCAGCAGATCGCAGGTGCCATGCAGGACTCCTGCAGACTGTCAGTGTAAGCTGTCTGTCTGTACATTGTATGGGCAGGCAGTCTTACACTGACAGGAAGAATCAATGAACTACCAGAACACTCAACAGTGCCGTGGTAGTTCATTGAAAACTACAAGCTGACATTCACAAAATATGTTGGTACTTGTAGTTGGTAAATTCTATACATTTATGTGTTCAATTTCCAGGGGGCTGGGCTGGGTAAGGACGATAGTGGTCGAGCCTGCAACCAGGTCGGACACTCCATGAAGTAAATATTCAATACGGGACACCAGAGCAGCGGCTTGGGAGTTGCCAACACAAGGGTCTATTCTAGAGAGGGACCTGTGATATTTGGAGAGACAGGAACATTGTTTGTCAGTAGGAAACTTGAAGTGCCACACATCAACCCATCCCACTTGCGATAGCAATCTGCTGAGGACTGTGGTCTTTCACCAGTTTGTGAAAGAGTAGGGGGTTGCCTGTCTAACCATGGATTTAAGTAATAATTGAAGTCACCCATAATCAATAAAGGGACATCAGGTTTGTCAGCCAAGTACGACAATAATAACTTGAGAACTTCCCTAGAGAATGGAGGAGGTATGTACACAAAGGCTAAAACCAAAGTTAAAAGATACGTTTACCTTTTACCAAAAAATAATAAATGCACTTTTTTGCAGGTAAAAAATGTGCATTTATTATTTTTGGTTTCTGGAACCTCTAAAGATTGCACCAGTGATCAGCAGATCACTGGTGCTATGCAGGTCTCCTGCAGATCTGGTAGTGTATCTGTGTGCCCGTGCATCCCGTACGTGCAAGCAGATACAAAATGACAGAGAGAGAGAGAATGAACTACCATAGTAAAGTTGTAGTTCATTGAAACACTATGAGCCGACTGCTATAAAGGCTGCTGGACCTTGTAGTTTTTGATTCACAGAGCACTGTGAATGGGTGACATGACCGGGCAGGCAGAGCAGATCCCCGCTAGTTGTCAGGGGAATCGGGGGTGTGGGAGCCGGTCTGTTTGCAACATGTTACACCCTTAATATGTGAACTTATCCTTCAAAGTAAATAACTTCCATTGAATGAAGACAAAACAGCCATATAAGTCCACTTTAGAGTCCAGTTCCTGAAAGGCCAACGCTCTGTGTGCCAGGACACTCATCCCCCGAGAATATGTCATGTGGGTAGAGTGACAGGCCTTATTAAGCCAGGAGTATTGAAGGCAGGAAGCAGATTCTTGGGTAAGGCAAGTCTCCTGGAGACCTAAAATTGCAGATTGGAATCTATGTAGACACGAAGAGATCATAGTGTGTTTTAGGGGCTTGTGAACTTCATGGATGTTCCATGACACCAGAGGGATGTCAGTCATGGCGAGGTATCCAGGCCATCTCATGTTGGAGGTTTAGAAAAGTGCGGGCATCAATCCCATCATCAAGATCCAGAAGGCAAGAAGGCAAGGAGGCACAGGAGCCAGAATGGACACAGTTCCCTGAAGTACCATATAGGAAAGAAACATGGCAAAGTGATCCAGGTGAGTGGCTGAAATGTGCTGTATAAGAAAGACCACTGCAAGGTAGGGTGTAACAAAGATGAAAAAAGGATGTGCAACTGTGCTATAATATCTTTGTCAAGAAAAAAGTTCAAGAACGTAAACTAACAGTCATTTAGTATCAACGCTGGTGGTAAACAACACTGGAATTGATCGCTCAGAGACGTGCCATATAAACGGACCTCAGGGAAATGATGGTACATATTGGTAACAGCTTGCCGCCCACTTCCGAACAAAAGGTGTGTCAACCTCCCTCCCCTAAAAATGGGTGGAACATGGGACATGTAACATGTTCCCAAAGGTGAACTCATTCCTTTAAACTTTTTTTTGGGCTCAAATGTTAATACTCATTTATCAAGTAATTCTTACAGGCAGGAAGAAATGAATTAGCCTCTTGACAGAATGTTTGATACACTGTCATAATGAGATTGGAATAACTCTGTCAACAGTAGAATTTTTTTCTTTAAGTACATCTGGGATTTTGCTTAAACCTCAAAGATCCCCTATGCCCAAAAGAAACAAAATATGTGTAAAAGATAAGATATTCAAGTGGAATTAGATGCTATCAGCATGAACACTCACAGGAAAAATTGATTAATTCTTTTGAAACAGCTTATTCTTTACTGAACGCGCACAACAAATGGTTTAAGAACAGATTAAGACAACACAATCAAAAAGAAAAGAAGTAATGTTTTTGTTCACAATATAATCTTTTAAAAAATAAGAGAAAACAGCAAGTAATGAGGACTGCCACTGCAAAGTTATAGCTAAACAGTGTTAAAATGATTATCAAAGACTATTTTTGTACATCCAAGTATAACACAACCCATGCTTTAGGGGCACCAAGACAAATTCAACCTCATTTACATTAGTTTGAGACTTCACTGGAACTTGTTCCTCTTCCTGTGTCAAAAACTGGGACAATACGCCTGTCCTGTCAAGTAGTACATATTGAGATTATAATTGTGAGCAGAGGCCAGACAGCAACTGCCTTTCAAAGTAAATGTATGCTTTGTAGAACAACACGGTAAAGTCAAAGCAAGAAAGGAAAAAACGAATGTCAGAAGTGCGGCTTTTTATCAATTTAAAACTTCACTATCACACAAAGACATACCAATCAAACAGCCGTGGAAAAACTGCAACTTAAATTTGCATTTTTAACACATCATTTAAATGTGAAATTTCAGTGTGATAGTGAAGGTCATTATAGGATGCAGCCTTGCCACTGTTTGTTCAAAGCCTTCATATAAGTAATTAAACAATAATAAATCATGTGGACAAAATGATTAAAGTGCAATTCTCAGGTGGAAGTGAGTAAATATATGAGCAATGGAGCACCATAAAATAAAGCTGTCATATTACTGCTCTCCATTTTTTATTTATTCTTTGATTTTTTTTAACCACTTGACCACTGGGCACTTAAACCCCCTCCCTAACCAGACTAATTTTCAGCTTTCAGTGCTCTCACATTTTGAATGACAATTACTCATTCATACTACACTGTACCCATATGAAATTTGTGTCCTTTTTTTCACACAAATACAGTAGAGCTTTCTTTTGGTGGTATTTTATCACTATAAGGTTTTTTTTTTATTTTTTTTGTGCTATAAATGGAAAAGACCAAACATTTTGTAACAAAAATGCATTTTTCTTTGTTTCTGTTATAAAATTTTGCAAATTAGTCATTTTTCTTCATACATTTTGGCCAAAATTTATACTGCTACATATCTTTGTAAAAATAACTCAAATAAGTCTATATTATTTGGTCTTTGTGAAAGTTTTAGGCTGGGTTCACACTGGAGCGGCGCGACTCCGCGGCCCGTTCACATCTAGGCGAATTGTCAGGCGACTTGAGTCGCCTGACAATTCGCCTCAATGCTGTGCAAATGGGACCGTTCTAATAGGAGCGAATCGCTTCGCTCCGCATTAGAAAAATGGTCCCTGCACTATTTTCAGGGCGATCTCAGGCGGCTTGCATTGACTTCTATGATAGAAGTCTCCTAGCAAGCCGCTTTGAGATCGCCTGGAGTGCCGCATCGCGCTGCTCCGCCCCGCTGCAGTGTGAACCGGCCCTAAGAGTCTACAATCTATGGTGCCAATCCCTGAAAATTGATCACACCTGATGTACTGACAGCCCATCTCATTTCTTGAGACCCTAACAAGCCAGGAAAGTACAAATACCCCCCAAATGACCCATTTTTGGAAAGTAGACAGTCCAAAGTATTTAGTAAGAGGCATGGCGAGTTTTTTGAAGTTGCATTTTTCCCCCCACAAAATTGTCATATTAACAGGTTATTTCTCACACCCAGCATATGCATACCACAAATTACACCCCAAAACACATTCTACTACTCCTCCTGAGTATGGGGATACCCCATGTGTGAGACTTTTACACAGCCTGGCTACATACAGAGGCCCAACATGTAGGGAGCACCATCAGGTGTTCTAGGAGCATAAATTACACTATAATTTCCTGACTACCACTTGCACTTTTGAAGGTCCTGGAGCACCAGGGCAATGGGAACGCCCAAAAAATGACCCCATTTTGGAAAGTGAACACCCCAACGTATATTCTAGGAGGCATAATGAGTCTTTTGAACATGTCATTTTTTCCACAAGTTTTTGGAAAATGTGGAAAGAAAATGAAAATGCATTTTCTTTTTTACAGAAAATTATCCATTTATACAATATTTCTAACACACAGCATGCACCTAGCAAAAATTACACCCCAAAATATATTCTGCTACTCCTTCTGAGTATGGCAATTCCACATGTGTGACACTTTTACACAACCAGGCCACATACAGAGGCCCAACATGCAGGGAGCACCAACAGGTGTTCTAGGGGCATCATTTTCAAATCTAATTTGACTACCTATTACACTATTGTGAGGCACTGTAGTGGCACGGATGGACGCTGTAGTGGCACGGATGGGCACTGTAGTGGCATGGATGTGTCACAGATGAGAAATGATGTGGTATGGATGAGCATGAATGAGGCATAAATGAGCACGGATGGGGGTGGATGAGCCATGGATGGGGATGACTGAGCATGGATGGGGATGGCTGAGCACAGATGCATGAATGGGTGAGCACGGATGCATGGGTGAGCAAGGATGAGGCTGGATGGGTGAGCACAGATGCATGGGCGAGCATGGCTGGATGGATGAGCACGGATGCATGGGTGAGCATGGCTGGATAGGTGAACACGAATGCATGGATGAGTGAGAATGGATGCATGGGTGACAGATGAGTCTGGATGGGTGAGCATGCATGCATAGATGGATGGATGGATGGATGAATGGGGTGTCACAAAACTGACAGATGGCAGTGCTGTGGGCGCTTCAGATCCTCTGCCCACAGCACCGCTACTTCTGATCTCTCTCCCTCTCCTCTGGGGGAGACAAGCCGCATATCCGCCGGCTTGTTTACATCTGATCGCTCCATCATTTGATGGAGCAATAACGTTGTAAACGGCCGCTGCGAGCAGCCATTTACCGCAATCCGTCATGCTCCGGGTCTCCTGGACCCGCCGGTCACAGAAACTCCCGGGTGCCTGCTCCAGGGGCGCGTGGGAGTGTGATTATTGGGAGGATGTTCTAGTACGCCCTCCCAGAACAATTGATTCACCTTGCAACCGTGTTTCTACATGACACGGTTAGCAAGTGGTTAAATATGTAAATACCTCATGGCTGGTACCAAGAGGTCCATTAGAAATGCTTTCACATAACTTTCTCCCTGAATTCTCAGATGTTTTTCCAGTTAGAATAAGTGTGTGATTATTGTGAGAAAGCTATGGGGATTTTATATGAAATATTTGATGATTGGGTGGATTAACAAGCTTCACTATAGGTATTATTTTCAACCATGTATTAATATACTTAGTCAATTCAAGGAGAACAGCTGTGTACTCCTACAGCAGCGCTTCCAAAGAAACTTGTATGTACTCAAAACGATGTATACTTCTTTGGTTACAGTTCTAATTCAACTGTGGATGACCAACCCTCCACCATGTAATACACACAACACCACGTGAGGATGATCCGGATTCCCCTTATGGGGATACACTCACCAGAACCTGGTGAGTTATACGTATTACAATCCCAACGTTTTGCAGAGCTCTGTGTGAAGAGATATCCCAGTCCACTTCTACCACAGTCCAATCGTTTCCTCTGATATATTCCTCATTAACTCAGATGGATATAGGTAGAATTAAAAAGCCCCCTATGGGCTCTGCTCCATGAGCTGCTAGCTCGTCGTTTAGAACGTAACTTCCAGTCACCTCCGCTCACGCCCTATATCATTCCTATGCCACTCTGACCGCTACAAGGAGAGCCTTGTAGCGGTCAGAGTGGCATAGGAATGATATCTGTCTCTTATACACAT
>BLSH010124856.1:729151-743436 GCA_018402905.1 Glandirana rugosa
AGATGTATATTTAATCAGACAACGTTACCGTTTATTCGACGATCGTGACGTCTCGTCAAAAGACGAAAGGGCTGTTTTCCGTTGTGATGCTTTATATTAACATAAGCCAAGAAATGACGTTAACGTTCGATACTCGGACTTCAACTAGAGGTAGTAAAAGAAGAAATACTAGAGGAGTAGAGCTACCAATTATAAAGAAATATAACACAGAAAGAAGTCATTGGCTCATATGATCGTAGGTACAAATAGTACAGGGAAACGTCAGTGACACACGGTATAATAAGTACAACGAAGATAAATGTGTCACGTGACGGACTAGTCCTGAAGACTGAACATCTAGGGAATCTCCTGATCAGGCAGTGCACTGTGTAAATAGAAGCAACATGAATAATATGGCACACAGTGACTGCAAAGGGACATGATAAACATGGATGCTAGTATACTCGGTTACTGAAGAAAGACACAATATAAAGAAATATTAACCATCGAGATGAGGAGATCATAAAGAAGAAAATGATGGAGATCAACTTCAGGCTCATAGCTTGCAATTGCAGTAAAGAACCGAATACAATTATATTTCGTAGTGTTGCCTTTTGTCGGGAAAGCAGAAAACTGCTCTGCAGTGCTAGCAGCTTATTTGCCATTGCAACAGACTAATTTATATGTAGATAAATGCTAATTTGATGCTGTACAAAGAATTGTATTTCGGAATTCAGCAAAATTGAAAATGCAACCCAGGGATGGAGATCAGGGGGCAGGTAAGTTACCATATAACCCCTGACAGATACGTGAGATTCAAATACTTCTTAAAGTAGAAGGCAGAGAAACGAAGTAGGAAGCAGCTCAGTTAAGCCAGACAATGTGCATCACCTGAGTAGCATTGCAGAGTTGCAAAAATGTTAAAACCACAAGATTTTTGGTTCTTCACATTATATCTTTTACTTAGCCTAACCTGAGATAGCATGCATATTTTTTAGGCCAGACAGTGTTTTAACCACTTGCTTACTGGGCCCTTAAACCTCCTTCCTGCCCAGGCCAATTTTCAGCTTTCAGCGCTGTCACATTTTGAATGACAATTGAGCGGTCATGCAGCATTCTACCCAAATTAAATTATCATAATTTTTTCCCCACAAATTGAGCTTTCTTTTGGTGTTATTTAATCACTGCTTTTTTTTGCTAAAAAAAAAAGAAAGAAAAAGACCAAAAATTTTGAAAAAAACAAACAAAACAGTTTTATAGTTTGTTATAAAATTTTGCAAACAGGTCATTTTTCTCCTTCACTGATGAGGCTGCACTGATGGGCACTGATGAGGCAGCACTGATGAGGCAGCACTGAAGGGCGCTGATGGGCACTGGTAGGTGACACTGATGTGCATTGATATGCACTGGCAGGTGTCACTGGTGGGCACTGATAGATGGCACTGATGGACGTCACGGAAGGGCATTGATAGGTGACACTGATGTGCATTGATATGCACTGGCAGGCACAGATGAGGCCGCGTTGGCTCTCCCGGTTCGAGACCTATGTCCCTTTGACAGAAGCTTGCGATCTTCCGTTTACATCACGTGATCAGCTGTCCTTGGCTGACAGCTGATCACATGGTAAGGGGTCATGATCTATTGACGCCTTCCCAGCAATTAAGTCCCGCACTGTAGCCGTCTTTCAGCTATAGGGCAGACAGGAAGTGGTTAATTCAGTAGCTGCGATGTGTTTTTTTTAATAATTGGGGGGGGGGGGGGGGTGGGCTGGGGGTTTTAGGAAAAAATAGAAAAAGGGCATTTTCCTGTAATCTTTCACAAAGCAACTTGTATAATCTGTAGGTGTCCATTTATAAAAGATAGAAAAGTTGTAATCCTGATTATCACGGCTTATCTCTCATCTGTACCAGTTTATTTAGCTGACATGAGGGACATAGAACATGTTCTCCACTTCTCATCACAGACTAAAACGGTTCTGTCATTCACCTTAACAGAGACTCACTGGCCGTCTGTGTAAAATATTTTTGTCCCAGCTTCTCCAACCCTGGGGTCGAGAATCTGGTGCGATGTGAAGAAGACCACCATTCTTTCTCCTATATATCAGCACCAGTGGGATAAACATAAATAAACACCCCAAATGCAGTTAGTGGACGTGTTTTTCCACATGTGCGGTCACGTGACAAATGCTCTACAAACATGCCAAAGTATGCATTGAAAAAAACACACTACACTCCATGCCCAAAAAGGTTCATTTTCGCATTTTGACGCTTTTTAATGCTCATTTTGGTGCAATTTTTTAACATGCATTTTGCAACCTTTTTACAACACACATTTTGGCATTTTTTTTAAACATGCATTTTAGCAAAATTTTATGTGCATTTTTTTTCCGTTTAACATCCATTCATAAGTGTACATTCCAGGAATTGACTGAAATGCCTTTTTAAGCGCATTCCAGAAACGCATGAAAAACATGTGTCATGCTTGCAGTGCTGTTAATTGCTAATGGTACGCCAAACACGGCTAGCAGATGCACAGCGCCAAAAGACGTGTTAAAAAAAGCACTAAAATTTATTAAAAACCACACCACAATGTGCATTTAAAAAAGCGCCAAAATGCACAATAAAAAAACAGTGCCAAAACGTGCATAAAAATATGGGGCAAAATGTGTGTTAACCAGTTCCGGACCACCCACCACATATATACTGCAGCAGGGTGGCCCGGCTGCACACCACGTACAGGTATATGGTTTTGTGCACGAGGCTTTAAGGGCATGCACACCGCTGGAGCGCCGCTCCTGCTGTGATTGGACACAGCGAGAGCCAATCAGTGTGTCTGGCGGCCACGATGGTTGCTGCAACCCACCAATCATTTACAGGAGGCACAGAGCAGCGGTGTGCCTATGTAAACAAGGCAGACCGCTGATCTGCCAGTGTAATGCTTCCTCCCACAGTAAGAAAGCACCTTCCTAGGACTCACTTTACCCTTTGATCACCCCTGGTGTTAACCCCTTCCCTGTCAGTGTCATTTATACAGTGACAGTGCATTTTTTTAGCACTGATCACTGTATTGGTGTCACTGGTCCCGCTAAAAATCCCTGATCGCTGCCATTACTAGTAAAAAAATAAAATAAAAATAAAATAAATCTAAGCCATAGTTTGTAGACATGATAACTTTTGCGCAAACCAATCAATAAGCGCTTATTGGGATTGTTGGCTCCTATATAAATTGGCCCTACTATGTGCATGCATGAATGGAAGTTAGGGACCTGAGATTGTAAGCTCTGTGAGGGCAGGGACTGATGTGAATGTACAATGTATATCTAAAGCGCTGCATAAAGAGATGGCGCTCTATAATTACCTGTAATAAATAATTGTGTGTTCTTTTTAACTTTTGTTTCATATTTTAAACTGGGCTGCACTGAAATCTCTCAAGATCTTGTGAGATAACATGCACCCCTTAAAGCGGAGTTCCACCCAAAAGTGGAACTTCCGCTTTAAGGGAAGGTGACCTCATGACATGCCAGGACCCACTTCCTCTCCTGGCGCCGAGGAGCCAGAAAGAAGTTCACCTTCCCCCCTCCCACCCGGTGATCTTCTGGGACGTCACAGGTCCCAGAAGATACAGCAGCCATTCACAGGGCGCAGAGCGGCTCGCGCATGCACAGTGTGCATCCGGCTTTGAAACCAAAGCCGGGCGCCCACACTTGTGATGCCAGCACCGCACGGAGGAGGGGAGAAGAATGATGCTGCGGGCGGCCACATCGCTGGAGTGTGGGGCAGGTGAGTGTCCAATTATTAAAATTCAGCAGCTACACTTTTGTAGCTGCTGATTATTAAAAGAGTGGAACTCCGCTCTTTTCCATCTGAGAACAAATTTACTCGGCTTCATAAACACAGTATTACCTCAAAATATAACCAACAGTCTTCTGATTAAATGGATATCCCATAAAGGTTTTTATGGAATTATTATTATACATGATTTATATAGCACCAACATTTTACGAAATGCTTTACAATGTAGAGGGGGGGCAGCACAATTACAATGCAGTTCAATACAGAAGGGGCAGTGGGCTCTACTCGCAGAGCTTACATTCTAATGGGAGGGGGGTGGTGGTACAAAAGGTAATAGCTGCGTGGGATGACTTGATGGGGTGGCTCGGCAGGGGTACAGTTCTTCTTAGGTGGGTGAGGGATAGGCTTCTCTGAATAAATGAGTTTTCAGGGATAGCCTAAAGGTGGACAGGGTAGGGACTGATTGGACATACCGGGGAAGAGAGTTGGGAGAGGTTCTGGAGAAGTCCTGAAGGGAAGCATGGGAGGAGGTAACAAGGGAGCTAGAGAGCAGGAGGTCCTGGAAGGAGCAGAGGGGGCAATTTGGGCAATATCTGCAGATGAGGTTGGCCACACTCACTCAAGTGCACGGCTGTGAGACTTTTGGTGTCGTCTGTTTGCCAGGGTTAAGGCAGATGAGGCCCTGTTCTGCGAGTAGATAGAGGAGCAAGTGCATCTAGGGAGGATGACAGCGTGTTGTTGATGGAAGTGGTTTGGACTGGGCAGGACAGGGGTGCAATTTTGTCGCAAAGGCCATCAGCAGAATGAAGGAGGGAAGGGTTGAGGTGGCAAAGGGTTCTGCAGGTAGTGGTTTGCAGGTTGGCAGTATGGGAGGTAGGAGACAGGGAAAGTGTGAAACGGATATGGTTGTGATCAGAGAGAGGAAAGGGGGTGTTAGAGAGGTTGCAGGGTGTGCAGAGAGAATACGAGGTCAAGAGTGTTGCCATTAGAGTGAGTGGTGGCTTATGTCCATTGCGTTAGGTTAAAAGAGGAGGTTAGGTTGAGTAGTTAAGAAGTGGTTGCTGTATTAATATTGATTGGAATATTAAAGTCATCTAGGATGATGGCAGGTATATCAGAGGGTAGAAAATAGGGTAGCCATGCAGAGAAGTCGTCCAGAAAGCGTGACATTGGTCTAGGAGGCCGATAAATGACTGCGACCCTCAGACAAACTGGAGAGAAAAGATGAATGCAGTGCACTTCGAAAGAGCAGGGGGGAAGAGAGGGAGGTGAGGGTAGAACCTGGAAGGTGCATTGCGGGAAGAGGGAAAGTCAGGATCCTGACATAGCGTCTAATATAGATGTTTTGAAGTACTTTCCCCGGGACCAAAGGTCACACCACAGCTGCCCCCTGCTTTGTTTCTTCGCTATACCTTTACGTCGCCAGTAGTAGTGCTGCAATTATCCTGCTGGACCACATACACATCCACTGAGCCCATATCTGCAGATGATGCCAAGATAGAAAAAAACTTTTTTTAAAAAAAATACCATTGTGCTCTCTTTCCATTGTAATATACCCCTGATGAAGAGCTTTTTTTGGACCCGAAACGTACACGCTGGGCACCAAATTCCATCTTCAGACAACGGAATATTCAACTCTGAAATCTCTTTTTGCAACACTTGTGGATGCACAATTGGTGGACTGTATGCTTGCACTACATATTTTATGTGGTAGATATGTAAATTTATCTATATACTTGTCCCTGATTTGAGTGACAAGTCCCTTTATAGTTTAAGAATCAATAAACTATTACATTTCATCTATTTGCGTGGTGTTGTTACCTTCATAAAGTCCCACCCAGGGGGTATTCTGGTTTTTGTAGTCTATTACAAAGGAATGAGGTAACCGCCACTAATGCCTTGCTGATAGTGGAACAACATACAAGTGCATAAGAATATACATTCTCATGCTTTTTTAATGTTCACATTACAGCTTTAACTAGTTTTGTTGCATTTGCATTCGTTTTTAAAAAAAGATATATAGACAAACGTGGCTGGATGTATGTTTGCATGATGCGGTGCAGTGCAATCCAAATGTACCCCAATGCACATCCTCAATTAACCACAACAGACTGTTATCTTAGCACACCTTAATGCACTTGTGATGTTCTATTAAAAATTTTTTTTAAAAAAAGGACGTGCATTAAAAAGTGAATTTGATTGCAGTGGAGCATGTGCCTGCACTGGAAATAATACATAAATAGACAGATGTGCATGATCACCTGAATAAAAGATGATACAATGCTGCTATGTATGATACAATAGATACAGTCAGGTCCATAAATATTGGGATATTGACACAATTCTAATCTTTTTGGCTCTATACACCACCACAATTGATTTGAAATGAAACAAACACGATGTGCTTTAACTGCAGACTTTCAGCTTTAATTTGAGGGTATTTGCATCCAAATCAGGTGAACGGTGTAGGAATTACAACAGTTTGTATATGTGCCTCCCACTTTTTAAGGGACCAAAAGTAATGGGACAATTGGCTGCCCAGCTGTTCCATGGCCAGGTGTGTGTTATTCCCTCATTGTCCCATTTACAAGGAGCAGATAAAAGGTCCAGAGTTAATTTCAAGTGTGCTATTAGCATTTGGAATCTGTTGCTGTCAACTCTCAATATGAGATCCAAAAGAGCTGTCACTATCAGTGAAACAAGCCATCATTAGGCTGAAAAAACAAAACAAACCCATCAGAGAGATAGCAAAAACATTAGGTGCGGCCAAATCAACTGTTTGGAACATCCTTAAAAAGAAAGAACGCACCGGTGAGCACAGCAACACCAAAAGAAACGGAAAGACCACGGAAAACAACTGTGGTGGATGACCGAAGAATTCTTTCACTGGTGAAGAAAACACCCTTCACAACAGTTGGCCAGATCAAGAACACCAGGAGGTAGGTGTATGTGTGTCAAAGTCAACAATCAAGAGCAGACTTCACCAGAGTGAATACAGAGGGTTTACCACAAGATGTAAACATTGATGAGCCTCAAAAACAGGAAGGACAGATTAAAGTTTGCAAACAACTTCTAAAAAAGCCTTCACAGTTCTGGAACAACATCCTATGGACAGATGAGACCAAGATCAATTTGTACCAGAGTGATGGGAAGAGAAGAGTATGGAGAAGGAAAGGAACTGCTCATGATCTAAAGCCTACCACCTCATCAGTGAAGCATGGTGGTGGTAGTGTCATGGTGTGGGCATGTATGGCTGCCAATGGAACTGGTTCTCTTGTATTTATTGATGATGTGACTGCTGACAAAAGCAGCAGGATGAATTCTGAAGTGTTTCAGGTAATATTATCTGCTCATATTCAGCCAAATGCTTCAGAACTCATTGGACAGTGCTTCGCAGTGCAGATGGACAATGACCCGACACTTACTGCCAAAGCAACCAAAGAATTTTTTAAGGGAAAGAAGTGGAATGTTATGCAATGGCCAAGTCAATCACCTGACCTGAATCCGATTGAGCATGCATTTCACTTGCTGAAGACAAAACTGAAGGGAAAATGCCCCAAGAACAAGCAAGAACTGAAGACAGTTGCAGTAAAGGCCTGGCAGAGCATCACCAGGGATAAAACCCAGCGTCTGGTGATGTCTATGCGTTCCAGACTTCAGGCTGTGATTGACTGCAAAGGATTTGCAACCAAGTATTAAAAAGTGAAAGTTTGATTTATGATTGTTAATCTGTCCCGTTACTTTTGGTCCCTTAAAAAGTGGGAGGCATATATACAAACTGTTGTAATTCCTACACCATTAACCTGATTTGGATGTACATACCTTCAAATTAAAGCTGAAAGTCTGCAGTTAAAGCACATCTTGTTTGTTTAATTTCAAATCCATTGTGGTGGTGTATAAAGCCAAAGAGATTAGAATTGTGTCAATGTCCCACTATTTATGGACCTGACTGTAGATAGATGCGTTTTCTTTCTCTGTTTGGATGTCGGTAATGCCTGTCCCCATGCCCATCAGAAAAGCAGATTAAAATTGTTTTTGAAAAAGCTGTTTTTATGGAAAAAATTGTCTAGAGACAAGTTTTTATCAGTAGCTCTAATTCCTAAACCCTTATATGGTCTTTTACATCTGCAGCTGGTAAAACTGTCCAAGTTGATTACCTGACGTGGATATTTGCCTTTTGTTCCCAGTATACATTTGATTTGCTGCCCTATATGCTGACCTATTATACAAAATAATAAGGAACACAAGGAATTTTCACAAGTATAGTCGATGAACTGGACTTGTGCATTTGATTAAACCATCTGTGCTTGACTAGGATTAGATGTATGCATAAGAGCGCTCAATGCTGACTTTATTATTCTATTAAATACACAGGCATGAAATGTTTGGTATGCATGAAATAAATTAGCCATCTAATGGTTGAAATATGACTTTTTGGACATCAAGCAGATACATGCTTGAGACTTAATGCAGAGACAAAAAAACAACCAGTCCTTCTTTGTGCAGTCCAATGCTTACCATATATGAATGATTGGCAAGTGAAGCTGTACTATTTGAACGTTACATTAACAGCCTATGCTATAATAAGGATTTTCTTTCATAAGTTGCTCTGGATAAAGCCTCGCACACACGGTGCGACGGTCGTGTGAAAACACTTGTTGTATGATCATCCGACCGTTAGTGCGCGCAATTAGAACACACGATACTGTTGTATCGTGTGTACAGAGAAGTTGGTCCAACAAGTTGTGTGTGCAAAACACGCATGCTCAGGAACACTCAGAGTGTCCGTTCGTGCAAACCTATGTTCCTAATTCACAAATCACATGCACCTGAACTTCCTCTTTATACGCTCGTAACACGTCACCACATTAGGCTTGGTCGTATGATCGCTTAGTGCACGTCAGTATGCGAGACACCACAGCCGACATACGATTTTGGACGTCCAGTCGTACGACTGTCGCATCATGTATATAAGGCTTAAGAGTTTTCCTTTAACTAACCTAAGTTACAATAAAAAATTCACCTCAGTCCTGACAAATATATATGTGATCCTGGGGTTCAAAGTTACAATTCTGAAGGTGCACCTTTATAGTGTGTGGGTTTTTTCCAGAATGAGGAAAACAAATACTTTTTTTTGGATACGTGTACTAAAACATATGTGGAAAAGTGCTTCACATTTGTGGAAATGAAGACAGAAACTGTGATATGAGAATTCAAAATTTCCCCTCATAGGGATATGCAATTACAGTGTCCTGGGACATAGGCTATAAAATGACTATGAGACGTCTAAACAATTTAGACAAGTATGACACAGGACCCATTTTATATACAGTATATTAAAAAAAAAAAAAAGTACCAAGTCTCACATAGAATCTGCCTGATCACCTCGATCAGGGGCAACCCCGATTTTCCACCAGGACTCTCTGGGCATTTCCTAGAAGAGGAATGGCCACATCTGCAAATGTATGCTAGGCATTTTTTTAATCGTGACAAATTCCGGCGACAAGGAGAGCTAGCGGCGATGTCCAAAAATGTGAAGCTCACCTTTTGGAACTAGGTCCAATTAAAACACTACCTTGACCATCCAACTCGCAGAAATGAATATTCCATAGACCGCACACTGTTTGAGTCGCTTGCTCCAGATCAACCCCCCAGAGTCATGTGATCTCAGCGATCTATGCTTCTTTGTTTGTAGAAATGAAATCCATCTTGAACTCGGACCACTCGTTTTGGGAAAACGTCTTGGACATGGAGTTAAAGGAGAATAGTTGGGACCGTATACACTTTTATATTCACAAGGGCTCCCTTAATGTACAAAACCAAGAAAATGGGTACAAAATCAAAACCAGGTGGTACAGGACCCCTGACCTGCTCCACAGATTTAATCCGTTGGTCAGTGAACAGTGTTGGAGATGTGGTTCAGAGCAGGGGACCTTTATTTATTTTATTTTTTTATGAATAGTTTTTATTGGGTTTTTCAGAAAGAACAAAGGGGTACCCAAGGGTAACAAAGAGTATAAAGGTTACACTTTATGCACAACACAGCAGAACATTGTGGCATGTAACATTGAGTATAATATATTCAAATAGACAATAAGGTGAGCATTTGGATGTACATTACAATAAACGGTTCGATAGAAGAACATGCACAATTCAGAGTCAAGGTGGATATAGTTATTCGTCTATGTTTGGTCCTTGACTGACCAGGCTTCCTATTTTTTGAGGAATTTTGCTCCATTCAGGTGTTTAAAGGCTAGAATGCATTCAAACGTGTAATGTTGTTGAGTTAGGGTCAACACCTCTGTCAAGTTGGGGGATAGATCTATTTTCCATTTCCTTAAAAATGTTTGGCGTGCTGCAAGTAGGATATGGGAAATCACTGTTCTGAGCTCTGAAGAGTACCTTTCAATCCCTATGTGGAGTAACGCTAATTGTGGGTTAGGGCAGATAAATATTCCAGATAGTGATGTCATGTGCTTGGATATTTGCGACCAGTAGCTTGTCAAATTGGGGCAGCTCCAGAGTGTATGGATTAGGTTCCCTATTTGGCCACAGTTGCGCCAGCAGTGAGGGGATGTGTTTTTAGAGAATTTGGCTATCCTGTACGGGGTATAGTACCACCTATGTATGATTCTGAGTGTCATTTCCCCATGTGCTACACAGTGGGACGATTTATGTATTGTTTTAATGGCTATACTACATTGCTCAGCGGTGAACTTTTTTTTTGAGATCTTCTTCCCTTTTCAACATGGAGGCTGATTTTTGGAATAGGGACTTATATTGCAACGTATTATAGATTAACGAGATTCCTTGTTAGGGTTTTGATTGTGGCGAATACAGGTCTCGGATGGAGGTAGGGATTCTCATCTGAGGTAAAGGGTTCTCTTTTAGGAAGTGCATGACATGAGTGCACGTGAATATGCAGTCTCTGGGTATGTTGAATTTTTTTATGACGTCGGCTATGGGCTTTGTTTTCTCTCCCTGCAAGAGTTCTAGCACTGATTTGATGCCACTAGCATGGAGCCCTTTGGTAGATAGCCATGGTATGACGTTTTCTAATAGTTTAATGGGGTAGAGCCACTGGTTTGCCTCTGTTGAGCCTATTGGGCTATGTAGTAGTTCCCTCCAAGCAAGTATAGATGCTTGCATAGGTAGAAGTAGCAAGGAAATAGCGCCTGAGGTCCATGTATCACAGATTAGCAGGTGAAGCAGGTTTCCTTGGAGAGCTAAAGTGGCTTCAATGTCAGTCCATGTTGGGGGGTTCTCCTTATCAAACCAGTGTTTTAGTTGGTCCAAACGAACCACTTGGTAGTAGTCATTTATATCTACCCATCCCGCTCCGTCTGCCAATCTGTGTGGGGTCAGTGCAGTTTTGGAACATCTAGCTTTCTTGCCCTGCCAAATGTATTTGCTGAGAATACCTGACATAGTATTTAGATAGTGTTTTGGTATAGGTATAAGAAGTGTTCTAAACAAATAGAGGATCTGAGGTAATATCATCATCTTCAAAGAAGCTAGTCTTCCTGTCCATGAGATCTCCTTGTTCGCATAATGTCTAAGTTGTTGTTCTATTTTGGTAATCAGTGGTGGGATATTGAAGGCTAGAAGATTACGGGACTGGTTGGTTAGCACGATGCCCAGGTATGGCATGCCTTGAGAGTTTCATTTGAATGGGAGAGATAGTTTTAATTGAGATTGGATTGGGTCTGTTATGCCTAGATTGAGCATAAGGGACTTGGAAAAGTTTACCTTGTAATAGGAGATTTCACTAAACTTGGATAGTATGTGGTAGGCTGCTGGTAGTGAATTGACTGGATCGGTGAGGGAAAGTATAACATCATCCGCAAATAGAGTGATGGTGTGTTGGGTTTGGCAAAACTGAAAACCTGTTATTGATGGGCAGTTCCTAATGCTTTCTGCTAGGGGTTCTATCATAAGGTTAAATATAATAGGGGACAGAGGGCACCCCTGTCTAGTTCCGTTTGATATTCTAAATACTGGACAGTAACCCTGATGTATACACTTGCGCTGAGGGATGAGAATATAGTGCTTGTATAGCTGTTAGAGACATACCTCTAAACCCAAATTTCTCAAGAACCAAAGACATATATCTCCAGTGTACTCTGTCGAATGCCTTCTCCGCGTCTATCGACAAAAGAAGAGAAGGCGTTTGTGAGAGCTCTGCATGATTAACAACGTTGACTATTCATCTGGTTGCATCTGAAGTCTGCCTCCCATTTATGAACCCTATCTGGTCTTTTGTTATCAAATTAGGGATGATGCTCGATAATCGGCCAATACTTTCGCATATATTTTAACATCAGTATTTAGTCGCGAAATTGGACTAAAATGTGCGGGTGTAGCGTCCGTTCTTTACCCGGTTTGGGCAGGGTGACAATGTACGCTTTTGAGCATTTCTTGGAAGGAGGAGGAGGTGTTTGCTGCCTCAGTAAACATCTTTTGTAGGTAGGGGGACAGAGCTTTATGAAATAGTTTATAATAGTCATTAGAAAAGCCGTTCCGGGCCTGGTGACTTGCCTATAGGAAGGGTTGCGATAGTATCTTCAATTTCCTTATTTGTGAATGGGGTGTTAAGGTGTTGTAATTGTGCTTCCAAGAGGGTAGGTAGTTTTATGTTTCGCAGAAACTTCTCTATATCTTCTCTGGATGGTTGGGGTGTTTGAGGGTTGCGGTCTAAATTGTATAGCCCTTCGTAGTATTTAGCAAGCAGGTTTGCTATTTGTTGTGGGTTAATGATTTTTTTGGTCCAGAGAAGGGTGGTTGAGATATGCAATTCTGGTTTTAGTGCTAATTGCTTTGAGTTTGTGGGCCAGAAGTTTCCCTGCTCTGTTTGCATTTGTGTATGAGTTAGCTTTAAGGTGCTTAAGGATGTTGTCATAGCGCTTTAATAACAGAATCCTTAGGTCCTCTCTTAATTTGTTCAGGTTTTTGGAAGTTTGGTCATGAGGTTTGCTTTTGTTGGCCGTTTCAAGTTTGTGGATCTCTGACGTAATAGAGTCAAATATTAAAAGTATATCGTTTTTTGGCTCTGTCTCCTTATTTTATCAGAATCCCTCTGATGAATGCCTTGTGTGCATTCCAGAGTGTAAAGGGATGGTTTACTGAGGGAGCATTGATACAAAAAAAGTTTTGGAGTTCCTTTTGTATGGTGGATGAGTTTATGGAGTCTTGTAGGCTAGCATTACATCTCCAGATGGGGGTTTGGGGTGAGGCAGACTCGTAGGGGATCTTTATTCATATCTGGTGGACATGCACAAGGATCCAGCCCTTCTGGCGCAGAATCCATGACTTCACAAAGAGGGTTTCCTCTCTCCCCTTGGAATTCACAGCTGCTAAATACCTTCTCCATCACTCCAAGATACCAAAAATAAATCTACCGTAAATCGATTGCCATACCCATGACCAATGCAGCCATAAGATGCCTACCTACACATTGGAGAACCACTTCCCTCCCTGGAAGGAGTGGGTCAATCAGATAGGCAATATGGAAGAGTTTATTTACACAGCTCAGGACAAAATATCCACATACACAATGATTTGGGATGGATGGCAATCCAAGTTGGCCCCTCTCTACACTCTCCCTGTGTATATTTGTATATTTAGGATTTTTCTTTCTCCTCATTCTTTTCTTTTAAAGCCAACAAATGGTCCAATCAAAGGGCGGTAAGAGTAGAATATACCAACCCAGTAGGGACTGGGACCAGATCTTATAAGTTACCAAAATTACTATTCGATAAACTATTTGGTTCTATTATTAATGATCTATTAAGATAGGTGTGACAGTATATGCGTTATGTATGTTTTACATCTCTATTTGGCTGTCCACATGATGTAATGTGGCCAGAACCATGTGTATGTATTGTCACTAGGGGTGCTGAATTTAATCGATGCATCGCGATTCGGACGTCCGCGATGCGGCATCGATGCAGCGACTGCCCATAATCGATTATGGGCGACGTCATCCGACTTGTGGGTGACCTCGGCACAACGCGACTTGCAAATGACTTCTGTAATAGAAGTCAATGCAAGTCGCCCCCAAGTCGTACAGGAACCTTTTTCTAAGTCGGAGCGACTTGAGTCGCTCCGACTTGGAACAGTTCCAATTTGCATGGAGGCAACTTGTCAGGCTGACAAGTCTCCTATTTGTGAAACACCCGGATGTCTCCTACCGTGGTGTCTCGCTCGTTACCGCCCAGCCCACTGCCTGCCTTTCTCCTCTCCGGCAGATATCAGTGGTGGATTCCTCAGCCCCGCCCGCTGACTGTAGCTGAAGAGAGACGGGCGGGGCTGAGGAATCCACCGCTGACGTCTGGCGGAGAGGAGTTGCTACATAACTCAAATTTCAGCTTTCAGTGCTCTTGAGCTTTAAATGACAATTGCGCGGTTGACACCCCACACTCACCCACTGACACCCCACACTCACCCACTGACACCCCACACTCACCCACTGACACCCCTCACCACCCACCCACTGACACCCCTCACCACCCACCC
>BLSH010124856.1:743936-764337 GCA_018402905.1 Glandirana rugosa
GGTTCAGGCGATCTCCTTATTACCCGTAGACAATTATGAGACATAAGTTTATATCTACATAAATAAAAATAATTATAAATAAGAGCACTGACACCTCACAGCCACCCACTGACACCCCACAGCAACCCACTGACACCTCACAGCCACCCACTGACACCCCTCACCGCCACCCCTGTATCCTAATCGTGATGCATCGCGGAATCAAATCGAATCGTTGACCTGATGATCGTAATCAAATCGAATCGTGAGGCCAGTGAAGATGCGCACCCCTAATTGTCACAGAAGCATCTTGTTCAATAAAAACTGTTATTGGAAAAATAAATAAATAACGTTTTAATGTGGGTGGTATATTTTGGTAATTTCGGAGAATAAATATTAATAAAAATAAATACATCTATATTTGAATACAGAGTATTAACAGATGCCCATTATTCCTCTAGCGGACTTGGTGTTCACTCTCTTGATTTTAAAAGTTTTTGGTCATTAATATATTTTTGTTGCATAGGCATAGGCTGTATGTTGTATATACTGTGACAGTGCTGTCCTCTGCCATGATGTAAAAAAAGTTTTTTTTTTTTTGTTTTTAATTATTATTACCCAAGGTTCTCATCAAGGTAGATTGAGGGGCTCCAGCGTACATGTGTAACCAAAGGGACACGCATTTCTCAGTTTCCTCAAAGGTGGGTAAAACATGGTTTGGGACCTGAAATCCAGAGACTTTGTAGAAGTTTGGGAGGTATCTACTTTGCAATCCTGGGTCCTGTTTTCAGGAACAATCCCCACACTAACTGGGCAGGTGTGTGCAGTGCTTTTATTCGAGACTTGACTATGGTTCAGGGTTCCATACTGGCAGACAGAGAAGATGTCTGCCCAAGAGTCAGGAGGTTTCCATCTAGGAGACAGATGAGAGCCAATACAACAGGGAGCTACAAGGTACATGCACCAAGTTTGTTATAAGACTGTGTGGAGGTGAATAGCATTAGAAATATATGAGCCCCAATGGGGGCTTTCGAGGCAAATGGGGGAGGAGTAAAGACAAACTAGAAGTAAAAAGTAACAAACTTTATTTATACATGAGTAAAAGCCAGTTCTCAATCAGTTGGGAACATGGTGAAAAAGGAAGGCACCCAGACCAGTTGGAGGAGCTGGAACGCCAAAGCAGGCCTAATATGAGTCTGGACCGCATATGGAACGAGTTCACAGCTGCCCGAAGCCAAACATGTTTCAGAATCTTAGGGTGATTTCCTTCAAAGGTCAAAGGTGCAATATGTATAGTATCACAGTAGGCAAAAACAACAAAATGCTATTGACAGCACGCTCATAACGGCGGTGACAAGACCCCACAGTCCAACAGGGACCAACATATCCATCAGGAAGCAGCTCAGGTATATAAGACTGCAGGGACCGTGGAAAGGTAACACAGGGTATATGGTGTGTGAGCCTGATAGGTGTCAGTAGCTTAGCAAGGAGCCACGAGAGAGCGTGCGGTCAATAGCATTTTGTTGTTTTTGCCTACTGTGATACTGATACTATACATATTGCACCTTTGACCCTTTTCCCTGATGAAGGAAATCACCCTAAGATTTCAAAATGCGTTGGGTTTCAGTCAGCTGTGAACTTGTTCCATATGCGGACCTGACTCGTATTAAGCCTGCTTTGGCGTTCCAGCTCCTCCAACTGGTCTGGATGCCTTCCCATGTTATTGTGTATATATGTTTTATATTTCACCAATGCATTTATTATCACCATGTCCCCAACTGATTAAGAACTGACTTTTACTCATGTATAAATAAAGTTTGTTACTTTTTACTTATACTTTGTCTTTACTCCTCCCCCATCTGCCTCAAAAGTCTCAGTTGGGGCTCATAAATTTCTTCTGCTATTTACACATGGGATGTTGACAGATGTAGTGGGATTGAGTGGTTCCTCCAGCGCCCCCCTTACTTTGTGCAGGTGACAGACAAGGGTCTGAGGTTTAAGGCCAGAGCAGGAATGCTGCAAATATAAGCCAGAAGGTATGTTAAATTTTGTGCAGAGAAATGTTGGAAATACTTGCAAAGGAGAACCATGTGAGTTTTCTTGAATTTTATTAAAAGTGGGTAAGAAAATGTCATAAAAAGAAGATTTGAGCAAGTGCCTATGTCCTTAATGCGTTACCACAAAAAAAAAAAAAAATACAGATGTTCTAAACTGTTTCCACTAAATCCAAAACAAATCATTTTTTCTGCAGTTAGAGTTCAGTTGATTAAAATAATCACAGATTTCACAATAATAAACAAAAAAAGACAGACTTTGTAGATAAATCCAACTATGGTTATAGCCTGTTTCCAGAAGCCGCACAAAAAGCAATCGCCTTAAATAAGAACTATGGTCAAAATGAAAAAATCAATATGTTATGTACCTATACAGTCAGTTAAACATCTCACTGGTTGTTTTGCAAAAAAACAGTAAGGATTTTGAGATATCTACCTTGTCCCCTGCAACTGAAAGCTCCCATGTGCACTTCCCTTACTGAGGAGACAACATTACTTCCTGTTTTTCTAATTGCCTGTTGTCCCCTTTTCGTGCAGCCTCTTTGAAGAGCCATCTTGACGTCACTGGGGGAGGTGCTCTTGTAGTTCATGGAAAGCTCAGGCATTTCATTCTACACAGAGATTCAGAATGAGGCCCCGCCCACAACCGTCATGTAAAGCCATGCCCACTGCTACTTATGCCCCGCCTTTCCCACCCACTGCTCTGTCTATACAGGCTGATACTAGCTTGTCTTTTCTTCTGTCAGTTTACCAATTACCAAAGGACATCAGGCAGAGAGAAGCACACAGATTAATAGACAAATCTGTGTGCAAAGTAACCTGTACTGACTTGTGCTGTTTTACATAGCAAACACCCAGCTATTGTTTGGCAGATGAGTGTGTGTTATGTAAAACAGACTGAGCATGATAGAAGGCAGGACGACTCTGGGAAATGTAGTTTCTTATGGGAGATACAGAATCTAGCACAGTGGAAGGAAATTACATACTAGCTCTGCTGAACTCCTCCCACCACCACTAGTCGTATACAGCAAAGGAGAACTGGTGGAGGGGATTAGAGACCACAATTGCAGCTATATGGTAGGAAAATAATCATTTCAGTTATTATGTTTATTACCATGTGTAACCTTCAGACATTTATATGATGGTTTACTAAAATGTGTATGTTGCCTTTAGTTGTACTTTAATTGGAAAACACGCAATACACAAATGTGCAACATGGCATGGAAAATTCCACTGAAATGAATGGATTATAGTATGTATGAGGATTTACACAGCAAAAATACGGAAAAAAAATGCATGCGGTATGAACAAACCCTAATTTGAACAAAAACATTTGTGTTGCTTTCCCATGTACTACAATTAAAATACTTGGCTATGTTGTAGTAATTAGAGATAAGAATGTCCAATTTGTTAAGCAGTGGACAGTCATGGCTTTTAGACCAGACATAGCCTGGTGTTCTGTTCATTGACTTAAAGTGATAATAAACCCTCAAATGTTTTTGCCTATATCTGTTACTAAATAGTAGCATTACATGAGAAGTCTAACCTTTTGTGTCATTTTCGCTTCTAAGTTGTTTTATTCAGGCTCCATTTTTCCTATTTGAGGTTGCCCTGTTTGTTGGGTGACCCGTGTATTGCTGATCTCATAGTGTCACCCCTGCGAGCGCGCTCACACCTACAGCCCTGCTGCGCCCACACTCACTGTGTCCCCAGGCACAGAGGACGCTGTAGCTCTGCCTCCCATGTGCTTTGACACTATGAGATTGGCAATACAAGGGTCACCCAGAAAACAGGACAACCGGAAATGAGAAAAACGGAGCCTAAATAAAACAACTTAGAAGCGAATATGAAACAAAAGGTTAGACTTCTCATGTTGTGCTATTATTTAGCAACAGATATAGGTGAAAAAATGTGAGGTTTTATTATCACTTTAACCACTTGCCGACCGCCGATCGGCATCTGACGGCGGCAAAGTGGCTCTGTAAGGCGAAACGCCGTCATACGACGGCGGCCGCCAGATCGCGCACAGTGAGCGCGCGCCGCCGGAGGCGCGCCCGCGCGCTCACTGTGTCCGGGGAGGGCCAGGGAGCGGGTGCGGCGGCTTCGATTGCCGCCGGCCACCCGCGATGCCCCTCCGGAGTGAAGGAGCGGAGGTCCGTGTAAGTAAACACAGACCTCCGTTCTGTGAAGGGGGAAGGGCTGTGATCACAGCCTTCCTGTATACGGAGGCTGTGACCACTTCCCTTCCCCAGCTAGGGCAGTCCCCCCACAGTTAGAACACGCCCAGGGAACATAGTTAACCCTTAGAGCGCCCCCTGCAGGTTAACCCCTTCACTGCCAATGGCATTTACACAGTAATCAGTGCATTTTTATAGCCCTGATCGCTGTATAAATGCCAATGGTCCCAAAAAAGTGTCAAAATGTTCCGACATGTCCGCTGAAATATCGCAGTACCGCTAAAAATCGCAGATCGCCGCCACTATTAGTAAAAAATAAAAAAAAAATAAAAACCCCAAAAATTAATTCTCATCGTCAGTAAACACGACCACTTTTGCACAAACCAATCAATAAATGCCGATTGCGATTTTTTTTATCGCAAATATGATGAAGAATATAAATCGGCCAAAAACGGTGAAAAAAAATGTTTTTTTATATTTTTTTT
Organism: Glandirana rugosa; assembly: GCA_018402905.1. Lineage (NCBI taxonomy): Eukaryota > Metazoa > Chordata > Amphibia > Anura > Ranidae > Glandirana > Glandirana rugosa. The sequence goes on from BLSH010124856.1 coordinate 748,632, forward strand.
GGATTTGTATTTTAGCAAAAAGAAATTTGTTTTTTTTTGCAAAATTGTCGCTCTTCTTTTGTTTATAGCGGCGATCAGAAATGACGCAGCGGTGATCAAATACCACCAAAAGAAAGCTCTGTTTGTGGGGAAAAAAGGACGCAAATTTCGTTTGGGTACAATGTCGCACGACCGCGCAATTGTCAGTTAAAGCGACGCAGCGCCGAATCGCAAAAAGGGCTCCGGTCCTAAAGCTGGAAATCCTTCCGGTCCTTAAGTGGTTAAGCATAGAGCTTAATATCACACACTTTCTAATAGGTAGGGTTAAGATATATTGCACAGAGCCAGTAAAAGCCACTCTAAGCACATTCTGTAATTGGACAGGCTACTGGTACCATTTACAGTGTAAGCAAAGTGAAAACTTGCACTTCTGCTTTAAACAACACGAAACAGCTCAGGGATCCCAAGATTCATTGTAATTTACATTTATATGAAGCCGATCATTAAATAAAAATCCCATGGCTCAATTCATCTTTAAATTAACACATATATTCAGTCAGCAGAATAATACTTTAGAGGAATGCAAACATCCTTGTGCAGGGTGTAATTCTGCTAGTGTGGTTTGACAAGTTTGAAAGATGATTACAGAGGAGAAGCTGATCTGTTCTTGTTCTTGAAAAACTGCATAGAAAAAGTATGCCTGAAAGATCACATGCATGAGCAGATGATGCACTAATCAATTTTAAGGCAAACTGTATGTCTAAACAACACTCTCAAATGGTATTTCCACCTTTACAGCCAAATTAGCATAATTAATACATACATTATATTTGTTACATGTCCCATTCACATACCACAGCTTAAAAAAATATTTAAAAATTTGCAGCTTATCTTTTTTGGATGCTCTTTTTTATAGCAAACAGCAAGGTAGAGCTGCATCGTTAAAGAATCGAGATTGCGATTCAACCCTCCTCACAATCTTAAATAAGCATTTCCTAGATTCTATGTAACAAGTGCAAAGAGTTCACAGCTGACAGCTGACAAAAAAAAAAAAAAAATAATAATAATAATAATAATAATCCAGGCAGCCTGACAAGTTTAACACAACATCGCTTAAGCCCTGTACACAAGATCAGAAAATCTTATGAAAAATACCGCTTTCAAATCGATTGTACGATAATCGGATTGTTCGTACAGAGTTTTCCAGAGCCCATCATGACAGTTCTTTGATATTATCCGAACAGACACGCACAAATTTTGTTTTCGTACGATGCCAGATCATGCGATTTTTGTTTAATCAGTAGCTGTCGCTCGAAAATGTAGTACAAATACACTGCATCACATTACATCACTTCCAAATTTTTATTCTGCCGTACAAAAAAAAAATTTTTTCGTGACTAGTAAACTCTTCAGGTTCGATCTGAAATTAGCATGCAAAAAAAAAGGACGATCGTTCATCCGATAATCTCATTGTGTGTACCAGGCATTAGGCGGAGATAAAGAGGAACATTCTAACATTTCATTCTTTTAGATCAAAGGAATGAACTTCGATCTGTAAATGAGGGCAGTTTAACCACATAGCCTCCCTGGCGGTATTCCCGAGTGTGGCTCAGGGTGAGTTTTCATTACGTGGAACCCCGAGCCACTGTCAGGGATACCATATGCAAGTATCCAGCAGGGATGATCAGATCAGTTGGCTGCACTTAAAGGAATCAGGACCAGGTGTAAGGTGAAAATATGAATATTTATTAGACAAATAGCACCCTTCAAACACCAGCAAATATAAATGAGCAAGTAAAAGTTGAAAACACACCAAACCCCAAAATAAACACCTAACTATCTGACTAACTAAATACAAGAGAAGAAAACACACAAATACAATAAGCAAACAGGGATACCAGATAAGGGGAACAGGGAGCCAGGTACTGGGAGCAGGAGAGCAAGGAAGCAGGTTCAGGAATCAGGTCTCTGGGTCTGGATTGCAGATCGGGGATCAGAGCAGGTCAGGTTCAGGCATGGACACGGCTTGCAGGAAAAACACTGAAGCATTGGGACAGGGAGCAAGGCGGGCTTATATAGATCCAGCAGACCCATCAGGTGCAGCTTAATGACCTGTAAGCTCAATCTCCTGGGAGACACCCGCTGGTGGCCACCAGAACTACACCATTTGGTTTTCCAAACACTGCCACCAGCAGGTGACCCAAGCAAGGACACAGGTCCTGACAGCCACACTCGGGATCGCATCGCAGGATCCCAGGCAGCGTTACTTACCTTGTCCCCTGGATCCTGCGATGCCGCTGTAGTGTGTGCTAGGCTCCGTTCCCTGCAAGCGTCGCATGGGGGGTGGAGCCTGGGGGCAAATTCAAAAAGTGAAACACATACAGTACACTGTAATCTGTAAGATTACATTACTGTATAAAAACATTTCACATCCCTTTTGTCCCTAGTGCTTTGCCCAGTGCTCTGCATGCATTTTTATATTATATATGTCATTCTTTTTGCCTGGAAACTTGAGAATGTCCATGGCATCCAAAAAGTGTCCCTTTACGTCAAAAGTGTTTTTTGATCAGCTAGAAAACACAGATAGTAAATAAGAATCACTTGCAGAATTGAGTGATACTGTTTTGTGGGGAAATTTGTCATCAGACACTGAAAGTGACGACACAACAATTCTGCAACTGAGCAAATTTCAGTGTTTTGACTAGATTACATTATTAAATACATTTTATTATTATTTTTGATAAATATTTATAGTTATTTATTATATTATATATATATTTTTTCACATAATTTATGATTTTGTTATTTCAAACTTTTTCATATCCGGGATGTCTACTAGATTCTTGTCTTAAGTGAGTTATTCCTAAGAATTACAGGCCTACAATATAAAACACCAAGTTTAAATGCAAAACAATGTACCGCTTTGAGACGCAAAAATCTGACATAATCATACCGCCAGGGAGGTCAAAAACTAACTTTTCTGACACTTGTTATTTAAAAGATAAAATCAGTATTTTTTGCTAGAAAATTACTTGGAACATTACATTGAAACATTACATTGAACATTGAAATATTATATATATATTTTTTTTTGATCAGAGACGCTAGAGAATAAAATGGCAGCTGTTGCAATATTTTATGTCACACTGTATTTGTGCAGCGGTCTTTCAAACGCAATTAAAAAAAATATATATTTAATTTAATTAAATGAAACAGTAAAGTTACCCCAATTTTTTGTATAATGTTAATGATGTTACGCTGCGAGAATCGTGATCTTTATTCTAAGCAAAAAAATTGTGATTCTTATTTTAGCCAGAATCTTGCAGCACTACAGCAAGGAAAGACTTCAAAGACTTGTTAACACAGAGCTAAAAGGGGGGGGGGGGGTGTCAGCAAGTTTGCTTAGTGTGACATTTCTGGCACTTAAATAGAAGGATAACGGGGAGGTTTATGAGGTGCTTTCATCTTTCCACACAGATACTTAAATTCAGAGAAGTTTTAGCTTGGTTCAAAAGCCTCTCTGCATCCATGAGTATAACCTACATTGTAGATTTAAATGATCAGATGATGATGAAGTTCTACCTGACAACCCCAAGATCAAGGTACTGGTACAAAAATTATATCTATTAGTTCAGGTCTCCTGAAGACAGTCTATCGGCTGAAACGTGTTGGGGCAGAGACTATACTGCTGATGTTGCACCGCTGCATACGTGTCAGCTGCAGCTTTCTGTGTGATTTACAGCAGTTTTGCATTGCATTGATATATGTCCAATTCTTTGGCATATGTCTAATTCTTTGGCATGCTATGTATGTGATCCTCATGGTGCAATAAATGCTACACTATTACCAGCTTTGCTGGCTCCTGTATGAAGTTCATTTGCTGCAGCTTGGATTGGTGCTGGGAACTAGAGATGAGAGCACTGTGGATGATGTGGAGATGAGCTACCCTGGATGATACCTACTTATGATGACATGTTAAGCTTGCTACACATTTTGTAGCACATTTTTTGGTGAGTGTTCATCTCATACTGGCAACAATCTGAGTCATCGTAGGAGGGATTATAATGCATATTGTTTTTAGATTATACAGGACTTTATTGGCACGTTTATACACATATACTTTGTTGTGCACTTATACTGCACTTTTTGATGTATTGTTATATTGATTTTTACACTTTACATAGATATGTGACTAATTGTTGCACTCTGATTGTGTGGTGCTGCAGGTGATTATCTTTATACACAATTCAAATGCCTTCTATAAATCTGAAAGAAGATGGCATACTAAAATGGCAAAATCATATCAGCCATAATTTACTAGGAAGGCCCTGTACCTAAAAGGCTTCAATCGGATGCAGTCAGCAGGCTGCATGAGAGACACTTCCCTGATGTTATCCCTTCTACACATCCCCAAAAATGTTGTGTATGCAGCAAATAATTCCATTATTATGGAATAATGTGTTAAACATGTTAGTATTGTCCCAAAATATAATGACAGGTACTTAAATCAGTTCAAACATTGGAAAAGTCTCACACAATAGTCACTCCATACTCAGGAGTAGCAGAATGTGTTTTGGGGTGTAATTCTAAGTATGCCCACGCTGCGTGTGACAAATATCTTATTCAAGTGTGGACTTTGGGCAAAAACACACACACACACACACACACACACACACACACACACACACACACACACACACACACACACACCTTTTCCTTCAATTTTCCAAAAAAATGTGGCAAAAACAAAGATCTTTAAAAAAATGCCCCATGCCTCTCACTAAATACCTTGTTATGTAAAAAGGACCACGTACTGTCCTGGCAGTCATGAACATCAGCGTTCATACAATTAAAATCTATACAGAGTTTGTAGATGTTATACTTTTCATACCAACTACCGTATATACTCGAGTATAAGCCGACCCGAATATAAGCCGAGGCACCTAATTTTACCACAAAAAACTGGGAAAAGTTATTGACCCGAGTATAAGCCTAGGGTGGCAAATGCAGCAGCCAGAACACAGGAATTGTAGCCAGAACACAGGGACAGGGAGCCAGAACACAGGAATTGTAGCCAGAACTCAGGGATTGTAGCCAGGACACAGGTATTGTAGCCAGGACACAGGTATTGTAGCCAGGACACAGGTATTGTAGCCAGAACACAGGTATTGTAGCCAGAACACAGGTATTGTAGCCAGGACACAGGGTTTTATACAGGACACAGACTGTAGCCAGAACACAGGTATTGTAGCCAGGATACAGGGATTTTAGCCAGGACACAGACTGTAGCCAGAACACTGGTATTGTAGCCAGGACACAGGGATTTTATCCAGGACACAGACTGTAGCCAGGACACAGGGATTTTATCCAGGACACAGACTGTAGCCAGAGCACATAAGGGATGAGTAAGGTAGATTCACATTAAACAGAGCTGTGCTGCTTCTAAGAGCCGTTCTGTGCTGTGTAAGTGTGATTAAACACATTGGAATGCAAAGAATGCAGAGAGAGAGCTGCAGCTCTTCACGGAGATCAGGAGGTGGGCGGGACTGAACAGCTAACATCAGCTTTCCCCGCCCACCTCCCAACATCAAGCTGAGAATCTGACACCTCTCTCTGCATTCTTTGCATTCCAATGTGTTTAATCACACTTACAAAGCACAGAACGGCTCTTAGAAGCAGCACGGCTCTGTTTAATGTGAATCTACTCATCACCCACAGACACTGACTTGAGTATAAGCCGAGGGGGGTCTTTTTCAGCACAAAAAATGTGCTGAAAAACTCGAGTATATACGGTAATACATACTTATTTTTTCTGCTTTCATCAAACAATTGTAGAATACTTTTGGCCTAAATTCATGAAAATAAGGTATTTATTTGATATGTATTAGAAAGAAAGGATACATATGTTCTCAAAATTGTTGGTCTTTTTTAACCACTTCAATACCAGGCACTTACCCCTTCCCACCCAGACCATTTTTCAGCTTTCAGCGCTGTCGCATTTTGAATAATAAGGTCATGCAATGTTGTACCCAAACAAAATTCTTATCGTTTTTTCCACACAAATAGAGCTATCTTTTGGTGGTATTTGATCACCTCTGGGGTTTCTATTTTTTGCGCTACAAATAAAAAAAAAAAAGACCAAAAATTTAGAAAAAAAAAAAGTCTTTCTTTGTTACAAAACTTTGTTAATTAAGTGTTTTCTCCATCACTGATGGGCACTGATGAGGCTACACTGACAGGCATTGATGAGGCAGTACTGATTGGCACTGATGAGGTGGCACTTATATGCAGGACTGATAGGCGGGCACTGATATGCCGTACTGATGGGCAATAATAAGCGCCACTGATGGGCACTCACAGACGGCACTGATAGGCAGCACTGCTAAGGAGGCACTGCCGAGCATCACAGATGGGCACTGAGTGCCATCCCTATTGCCAGTTGTTTGCCATACCTGGTGGTCCTGGGTGGGCTCCCTGGAGGTCCTGGGTGGTGATCCTGCACTGATAAATAATCAGCACAGACTCCCCGTCAGGAGAGCCGCCAATTGGCTCTCATCTACTCTCGTCTGCAGACGCGAGCAGAGGAAAAGCCAATATACGTCTCTTTCTAATTACACTGTGATCAGCTGTGATTCATCACAGCTGATCATGTGGTAAAGAGCTTCAGACAGAAGCATTTTACCACAATCAGAGATGCAAGCTGACACTCCACCGTTCGCCGTGCTGTGCGCCGGCTTGTTATCCTGCTGGACATCATATGACGCCCAGTCAGGATAACTGAACCACTTTCCGGCTGTCATTCTGCATACGATGGTAGGGAAGTGGAGAATATATAATAAAAAAATGTTTTTTTTTTTAAATCTCACCAAAAGAAAGCTCTATCTAAAAATAGGGAAAATTGTTATCATACTTACCATAATTTTCCTTTCCTGGAGGCTCATCATGTCAGTCTAAGTATGGGCCAGGTCCTCCCCTCTGACCCCCAAAGAACAACCCACTAAATGAATAAAAGGAGGGCCTCCCTATACCCCTACGTTCCTAAACCACCACGCGACGGAACATCAGGGCGGGAAACCCTAGGCTGACATGATGAGTCTCCAGGAAAGGAAAATTACAGTAAGTATGATAACAATTTTCCCTATTCCTGGAGCTCATCATGTCAGTCTACGTATGGAATCTAACTAGCATACAAAAAACAGGGCGGGAAAAAATAACCACACGTCACTCCAACTCAATGCCCAGAAAACCTGTATTATATTAGGTAGAAAGAGCGAAGGTCAGCACTGAATTGCCCAATGCCCAGGCCGGGCCATACATTACATCTAAGCGATAATGAGCAATGAAAGTTTTTGAATACTTGGATTACCAGGATTTGGATATGGATTATCAGATAACCAGTTATTTGCCAGTTTGAAATTCTGCGTTCTCTGCAGATACGTTGAAAATATGACCTAAAAATTGCGTCCACTCTTGACCAATCTTCCTCTCCCGAAACTGCAGACAATAAAGGTTGCACCACTTCCAAACTTATAAGAGAAAGGGTCCAACCTTTTGAAGAAAAGATGGAACTGGATTAAGAGCCACTGTCTTGAAACGGCTCAAAATATGGAGACTTGGCTGAGAAAGCTTGGATTTTTTTCAGAGACATGACTGGTTGTTGATTCAGCTATAAGGTTGCTTGTATGAAACCTGATCAATCACAATCAACCTTTAGAGCTGAAACGGTCGACAACTGGACCGAACTGTAGCCAAGCACTTTGTCTAGGACCGATTGCAAGAGCGCCAAGACCTCAATACGAGAGGAAGACTCAGGATTGCATTGAATAATCACTGCCACACCAAAGATCTTTTCCACATGCTATAGTACACGTAGCATTCAAGGATATCTTCCAAGATTCAAGCAGCTTCCATTGGACCTCTTCTGTTATGCCCACCTGGGCTAGCTGGCTTCTTAAAAATAACCAGGCTATCTAATTGAGCCATATTGGGATGAGGCATGCTGTCCGAGTACCAAAGATCTCTGAAGTACCATCAGCAGAGCTATCAACTGCCTCAATAGTGGAAACCATGAACGGATCATGTTCAGGATTAGGGAAGTTTGAGAAAAAAAACGTATACAGGCCAGAAAATCCAGCGCTGGGACAGAGCATCATGACCCCTGGCTCTCGGATGGAAGAACCAGGAGAAGAACACTACCAGCTGAGCACTGACAGGAGATGCCATTAAATCCATTTGCAGGGTGCCCCACTGAGCAAACAGTTATAGGAAACATCCATTTGTTTAGATCCAGAAAGCGTGTGCTCAAAAAGTGTCTGCTCACATATTCTTCACCCTGGGAAGGTAAGAGACTGACAGGGACAACAGATTGCACTCCGACAACCAAAAGATGTGTGATGCAATCTGCCTAAGGCTGCTTTCCTCCCTGATTCGACACAAATGCTGCTGTCTGAATCCTCACGATGGTCTTGAAATAGTGGTGCAAAGATCAGTAATGCCTCCTGTGCTGCCATCAACTCTAGAACGAGGAATCGCTCCCTTCAATCTTCCTTGAGCAAACTGGTTCTGACAGTGAGCTTGACCCACTGTTGGAGTAAAGCAAGCTTAAAGTGTTTGAGATGCCATCGAGCCCAGGCCACTGTGGGGACTGCTGCATTCATCAATATCCTCATACAATGCCTTGCTGATATCAAATGATTCGTCTTCAGATTGCGGACCATCAAGATCATGAGGAGTATCTTCTCCTGTGGAAGGAATACTTTCCCCACTGTCGTTTGAGACACCCAAAAACAACCTCTGTGAGGTAACTAGCTGGGTCTTGCTGAAGATGAGCAACCAACCAAAACTCTATAGCATCTCCAGGGCCCTCATTTGATGATTCAGAAGCCCCCTAAGTTATTTCCACTGCTTTCCATCTAAAATGCATCTCATCAGCCTTAGAAAGGAGAAATTAAATAGCAGACATAGGTCATCCTCCTACATATATTCTTCTTTGGAAGAGTCTGAAGGTTGGTTGGCCTGAGAAAGCTATTGAGTCCAGTTACTGGCTTCGGAAGGAAAATAGGACCTTGCCAGAATAGATGACCCTTGCACAAGGCGAGTCCAAACAGCTCTTTTAGAGTGTATTGAACTCATGCTTAATGAATTGTGACAATTGTGTCTATCACCAACTTAATCCCCGACTGAGCAAAGCAGGATTCATAAAGTCATGTTCATGCACATCTTTGCAGAGCCTGAAGAGGGCTGCCTTTCCTGGGTACAGATGGGTACAGTCCCCTACCTTATTTAGTAGCGCTGGTCTTTATTCAGGGTTGGCATTTGCTTTCCTGCAGAAAAAAAAGGCAAGCAAAAACATTCAGCTTGCTCAATGACTATTAAGCAGCAGTGCAGTGCTTCCTTCATACAGAAGCTCAGTAAGCCAGTAATAAGGAAAACGTCCACTCCAGCCATGATATTTCACTGCTTCTACATTGAGAGTGATTTACACTCATATGCCGCCCCAGAGACCAGCAGAGGGGCTCCCTGATAGATGATGCATTTAGCATGTGAGCACAGGGACCACATCCCAGTGGAACAGGATGGACAGCCCAAAGTTTATTCAGGCTAGTTAGGAGACATGTGCCAATTTCCCAGATACCTTCCCGGGTGAGTGGAAACAACTCCTTTAGAGTGTATCTACATGTTTAATGAATGTGACAACCTGTTAGGCGTCGTCATCATGTCTTTGCTTGCTTCAACCGACAGGATTCACACAGTTCTATTCCATCTGCATCTTCTCTTGTAAGAGTCTAGAAAGAGTTGATTTTCCCACAGTGTGAGTTGAAACTACTTCTTTAGAATGTATTGCTCACATGTTTAATGCATGTGACAACCTATTCGGTGTTGATATCTTTGTCCTTGACTGCTTGAAGGAGCAGGATTCATAGTCACGTTCATTCGTATCTTCTCTTTGATAAGATTCAAGCTGATCGTTTGCCTGGGAAGCCCGAGACTGCATATTGCCAGAACAGGCAACCCCTCATTAGGCCAGTGGACACATTCCTTAGAGTGTATTAACCACAGGCTTAATGAAAGTCACAACCTGTTAGCTGCCGTCATCTTTATCCTTGGTTCCTTGAACAAAGCAGTATTCTTGCAGTCATGTTCATCCTTAATTGCTATTAGTAAGCACCTGAATAGGATTGGTTTGCTTGGAAAAAAGGCTTGGAGAATGTTCAATGTCGGAACAGGTAGCCCCTTTACAGAGCGATTGGAAACACGCCTCTAGAGTGTATAGACCATGTGCTTGCTATCCTTATCCTTGTCTGCTTGAGCCATCAGGCTTCATACATCACATTCATGTGTATCCTCTCTTGGAAGAGTCTGGAGAGAGTTGATTTTCCCACAGTGTGAATGAAAACAACCCCTTTAGGCTCTGTTTCCACTAGTGCGACTTGTCATGCGACCTTGGACAAAATGTCGCATTTCAAGTCACAATCCATTGATCTCAATGTCACCCATTCCCATCTATGCGACTTTGAAAATCTGCGACTTTGAGAAGGTGCCTGCACCACTTTGATGCACCTTTGGAATCACACCAGTGGAAACGTAACCCAAGATATATAGGTGTCATCAAGAAACATACAGTGCTTTGCCTGCCAAGGCATGAGTGGCACAGGACCAGCTTAAGGCCGTGCTTGATGCCTGCCAACTGAAGGGACTAAATGGTAAAAAGCCCAGTTACTTTCTCATAAACCTGAAAGAAAACTTACTTGAATGGTGCCCCTTACCTCCTTAGCAATGACTGGCTACCAGGAAGAGTTGATGCTCATGGCTTAGCAATATAAGCAAATGGCTTTGCAGCAAGCTGGCAGAAAGAGACAGTAACCATACATAGTCTTACTGCACAAGGACTTCTTGACTTCACTTATATCTGATAAACAGGATACTAAGCAAGAGTCATTTGGAAATTTAATATATCAAAAGTTACTCATCTACTTCAAATTATAGCCCTGCCGCTTCATAAAGCAGTTCAAAACAAATTTTATGCAACTGGAATTACTTTGTTTGGCAATAATCCTCTAAGGGGTTAACCACAGCTAAAGGGTGGCCGACACAGTAGAATATCAGACCTGACATTAGTACCAAGTGCTTATTGAAACAAACTCAACTATGCTAGAAGCAGGACAAGTATAAAAAAGCTTGTTCAAGACATAAAAAAGGCAGGATCACAATATTATTCAGCAAAGTACATAGCTTATCTATAGCTAGTACAGAATTTTTTTTCCCCCAAAAGTAGAGTGAGGCTGGCCATACACTACACAACTCTCCAACCTCTCCCAGATCCACCTTCCACCGTGCAGTGTAAGGGTGTGCCTGATAGCACACAGATTACATGGGTTATGTTTGATCTCTCACTGCATGGTTTTGGTAACCTAAAGGAAAGCCAAATAAGAACTGCACAGTGCAAGGCCAGTCCCCCACCCCAATAGCCAACATGCAGCCAGCCAGGTGCCCACATTCCACCGCAAGCTGCTGTGGAACTCAGACATCCCAGCTGCCATATAGGGATCTGTACAATCTAGAGAAACATCACTGAACAAAGGAAGATGCATTACAGACAAAAAAAGGTAAAATTAGCCTGTACAGAGAGAGCAGAACCATGCCATGCCCCCTGCTAATAACAGATCTAACACACTAGGGTGCTCCTACAGGAAGGTTTACCTCTGTCCAGGAGCCCTTCACCTGGCGAGGGAGGTAGGAATCTTCCATACTTATTTCATAGTAGGATCATAGTGGTGCTGTCTCCGGAGCGAGGACAAAAAAGGAACGTAGGGGTATGGCGAGGCCCTCCTTTTATTAATTTAGTGGGTTGTCCTATGGGGGTCAGAGGGGAGGACCTGACCCATACGTAGGCTGACATGATGAGCTCCAGGAAATTATATTTGTCAAAGTGAATTTAGGTAGTTAACCACTTTCCTATTGACAAATGGTGGCTGGGTGGGACATTCGTAGTTCCGAGTGGACATTATATGTTGTTCTCCCAGAATGCGTGCACCCCATGGGTTGTGCTGCAGCACGGTCTGTCACCCCGCTGTGTTAGCTGGCTGATCAGTGTACCGGCCCGCTGCCGGCACCATGACAATTGTAAACAATGGATGGCTTCTTTTCATTGAGTACAATTGTGTTAGCTGTGATTAGTCACAGTGATCACATGATACAGACAGGGCCAATCAGAGACCATCTGATTCCAAAAAGCGATCATTTGGGGGATATTTGAACTATCATGGTGTTTTCGGGCCTCAAGAAATGAGGCCATCAGTACATCAGGATTGATGAATTTTCAGATACAGTATATGCCATTGTTTATTCACTCTATACATTTCCTACAGACTAAATGATATACACGGGTTTGGGATATTTTCACCAAGGAAATGTTGCAGAATACAATTTGGCCTAAATTTATGAAGAAAGATGATTTTATTTGCAAATTTTTATAACAGAAACAAAGAAAAACGCTTGTTTTCAAATTTGTCTTTTTTCGTTTACTTAGCAAAAAATAAAAACAAAAACCTTTGGAGATTAAATACCACCAAAAGAAAGCTCTATTTGTGTGAAAAAAATTATTCAAATTCTATATGGGTACAGTGTTGCATGACTGAGTAATTGTCATTCAAAGTGCAACAACGCTAAAAGCTAAAAATTGTGTGCTGGTGGTAACGTGCATCTAGATGTGGTGTAGTATGAATGCAACCTAATGTTGAAATGTTTTTTTGTGGTCAATTTATTCACTATTTCATGGCAATCTGGGCATTTCACACCAGACTTTTCTCTCTTTTAAGTCGGAGATAAAATAAAACAGAGAAAGAAAAAAAAAAAAGAGCTCTGCATTGCTGGGTTTGTCTGAACACTGATTGGACAGACTATAGTGCTTTACGTTTTGAGAATGGTATCTACGGGGCATATTTACAAAGCGGTGAATGCGATTTTCAACACAACAGCCACCGAAATAGTAGCTAGTTGCTGTGATGGTAATTCATCTAAACACCCTTATTGTTTAGGCTTCATGCACACAGGACGTTTTTGGACATTTTTACAGCAGCTGTTTTTAGCTGCAGATGTTTTTTCCTACAGTCAAACTCCCCACCATGTTATCCTATGTGTTCATGCTCACATATGATTTGAATGTAAGAAACAGGTGTTGGCGCCCCACTGAAAATAACTAGTGCATCCAAAACAATGTAAAAAATATTTAAACAAAGGTTATGCAGCTCACCTAACCTCAGACAATGTAATGACTGAAGTCTAGCAAGATACAAATTGTTAGGTGTGTACGGCGCTCACCTGGTAACAATTCTTTCTTTCAATTGTACTTTAACAACCAAATTGTGCTTAATTGTGAATTATATACCCCTTTACAATAATGCCAACACAATCGTGTGATCATACAAAGTTAATCCAAAATAGTAAATATCCTATAATATCTCTCAATTCATATACGAGTTAAAAATATATGTTAAATGTGCAAATTAGTCCCAATTAGTGACCATAAACTTAACAAGTGATGTGGAAACAAAAGTCTCTTCATACGTGGCTAAAAGCAACCAATGTACTTATATTCAAACATTGCAAATTAGTTCCAAATAGTGACAGTAAACTTGATGGATGATATAAGATAGATCTCTTCAAAATGTGGCTAGAAACAGCTGCTAGATAATTCAAGTAGGTATTCAACCATCAACCAGCATGCCGGGGGATAACATTCGCCGGCTTTGATCCAGAAAAAGAGCTCTGTTTTGATATGTTGAAGTTAGTGATCCTCCCTCAGCAGGGACAGCTCATGTAAAATAAGACCAACAAGCTATCATTGCGCAACACCATATAGAGAAACAGTAGCACAGAATCTGTGACAATTTCAAACTCACGTGTCCTTGTGCCGAGGAGCCGGCACTGGCTGTGACAGCGTGTGTGATGGATGGTTCCGTATCTCTCTAGCGTGCGTTCCACCGCTCGGAAGCCGGAACGAAGGGACGAGACCTAGGTCTGACGTCATTTCTGGTCCCTTCGTTCCGGCCTCCGAGCGGTGGAACTTGTCACCGCTTCTGTGCTACTGTTTCTCTATATGGTGTTGCGCAATGATAGCGAGTGTTATCCCCCGGCATGCTGGTTGATGGTTGAATACCTGCTTGAATTATCTAGCAGCGGTTTCTAGACACGTTTTGAAGAGATCTATCTTATATCATCCATCAAGTTTACTGTCACTATTTGGAACTAATTTTTTGAATGTTTGAATATAACTACATTAGTACATCAGCTGCTTTTAGCCACGTATGAAGAGACTTTGGTTCCACATCACTTGTTAAGTTTATGGCCACTAATTGGGACTAATCTGCAGTGATTGCACATTTAACATATATTTTTAACTCATATATGAATTGAGAGATATTATAGGATATTTACTATTTTGGATTAAGGTTGTATGACCACACAATTGTGTTGACATTATTGTAAAGGGGTATATCATTCATAATTAAGAACAATTTTGTGCATTTTTGAGCTGTAAAAAAACCTCAAGACCAGGGGATTCTGAGAGATGTTTTTCAGCTGTAAAAATGCTCAAAAACGCGGCTCACCAACATTTTTGATCCACTGAGGAAAAATAACGCTACTGCTCAAAAACACTAGTGCAATAACGCTGAAAAAATCAATACAGAGCTACTGATGTTTTTTTTTAACATCCTGTGTGCATGAGGCCTTAAAAAAATGCAAATGTGGGTTTTCCACAAATGCAGAACCACCTGCCAAAACAAAAAAAAAAAAAGGTTAAGGCCCGGTTCACACTGGTGCAATGCGAGAACCTTGCAAATCCACTGCGGGTTCACCCATCGCACCCGACTTGCAGGGCCATTCACACTGCCATATGCGAACTGAGGGGAGTGTCAATACAATGTTAACGACACCATTTCAGCTCACGTGTCGCACTGTGAACTAACAGTTGTTAGAAGACTGTGCTAAGGGTTAATTGCATGTGCTTTCCTCTAATTCATTAAGCAGCAGCCCTATTTAAACTTCCTGTTTCCTGTAGCAAATGCTGTTCGTTCTACAGCGTGTGAGTGTTTCTGAGCGTCCTGATTTCCTGTTTATCTGATCCTGAGACCCGGCTTGACCTAGACCTTGTTGATTTCTGCCTGCACCGACCCCCAGCTTGCCCAGCGACCACTCTTCTGCCTGATCCTCTTGTACTTCTGCTGTCAGCCTGTTGACGACCCTGCCTGCACCTGACGACCCCTTTGCCTGCACCCTTTGTACCACATTGCCTGCCTGTTACCGACCCGGCCTGTACGACTATCCGCTACCTGCACGAGCTGCACCGGACCATCCTTATCACCACCAGGGATCCTGTCCAGCCCTCGTGCCCCCCTGAGCTCCCTGTCTGCTCTACCGGGGACCCTCGAACCAGGGCCGCAAGAGTGGTTGCTTCCTGCACAAGACAGACTCCACCGCCAGGTACGTGACAGCAACGAACAGCCATGACTGAGTCTGCGCAGGGAGCACCCTCTGCTATGGATGAACTTTGTGCCCATCTGGCTGGCCTCACTCGGGCGGTCCAAAGCCTGCAAGAAGGCTACACCCGGCTGGAAGAACGGGTTCAGGAGCTTGCTGCACCTGCAGCCTCTGGGACTAGCCAGTCCAAAGGTCGCACTATTGTGGCCTTGCCATCAGAGCCTAAAGTCCCCTTACCAGACAAGTT
>BLSH010124856.1:766354-781841 GCA_018402905.1 Glandirana rugosa
TCTAGGACAATGGCATGGTGGTCTCTGGTAAGAAACGGGCATCAGACCTTAGTCTTCCCGGCCTCCTCGAACGGTCCCTCGCGGACTAGACGCTCTCGTTTAGAAGGACCCACTCCTCTTTCAAGGCACTCCCGTTCTAACATAGTCCTCCACACCATAGAGGCCCAAACGTCTTGTAAGCACTGTCTCGCAGGCCAAACTGTAAAAAACTGGGTCCGGACATCCACTCCACCTTAACTTTAGACCCCTTTTTATCTCGGGTTGCCCGAACAGCACCAGAGTCAGAAAAACGGCAAGAGTCCATGACTTGAGGGGGCCACGCATCCCATCCTCATATACACTGATCATAAGAATCTGGAGTACCTGAGAACGGCAAAAAGACTGAGACCACGACAAGCCCGTTGGGCTCTATTTTTCCCCAGATTTCAATTCCACCTCACCTACAGGCCTGGGTCAAAAAATGTCAAACCGGACGCTCTGTCACGAATGTTCTGCAAACCCGGAGATACCACACCTCCTGATACAATCTTGCCCTCACGGAACTTTCTCCTCACCCAGGAAGATTTGCTCTCGCAGATCAGGCGCTCCCTGGCAAGCTCCTCCGGCCCTTCTGATTCCAGACTACGGGCAAAGAATGGTCTCTGGTGGTACGGTAACAGGATCTTCGTGCCAGCAGGTCAACGGGTGGCCGTTCTAGGACCCTGCCACGACCACAAGTTGGCTGGCCACTTTGGGGTACGCAAGACAGTTGAATTGCTCTCCCGCACCTTCTGGTGGCCAAAAGCTGATGAGGACTGCAAGGGTTATGTCAGCACCTGCTCTGTCTGTGCCCGCAACAAGACTGACAAGGCCAAGGCCTGGGGTCTTCTGAACCCACTTCCGGTACCTGAATGCCCATGGTCCCAAATTGCCATGGATTTTATTGTGAAATTACCCCCTTCCCAGGGGTACTCTACGGTATTTGTGGTTGTCGGCCGCATGACTAAGATGTCACACTTCCTGCCCATGAGGGGCACACCTACGGCTGCAGAAACAGCAGAGACTTTTATCAAGGAAGTAGTTCGACTCCACGGAGTCCCCATCAGTATTGTCTCGGACAGAGGAGTCAAATTCACTTCCAGGTTTTGGAGAGCCCTGTGCTCATCCCTAGGAATCAAGCTGTCATTTTCCTCTGCATACCACCCCCAGACTAATGGGCAAACAGAGAGAACAAATCAAACGCTGGAGCAGTACATCCGATGCTTTTCCTCCTTCTCACAAGACGACTGGGTTTCTCTGTTGCCATTGGCCGAGTTTGCGTTTAACAACTCCATCCACTCGGCCACCAAACAGTCTCCGTTTTGGGCCAACTATGGGTTCCACCCCACATTCCTTCCTGCCCTGTCCATGGACAACACAATCCCAGCAGCCCAAAGGACAACAGACTTTTTGAAAGTAACAACAAGCTCCTGCAGGACACCCTATCCAGAACTCAGGGAGTGAACAAGGAGGCCTTCGACAAGAGAAGGCGGGGGGAGCTAGATTTGCAGCCTGGCCATCAAGTCTGGCTTTCCACCCGAAACTTAAAATTAGCCTGCCCGTCTAAAAAGTTGGGGCCAAGGTTCATCGGGCCTTTTACCATTAAGAGGAAAATTAATAGGGTGGCGTTTGAACTCGACCTTCCTTCTTCACTGCGTATCCACCCGGTCTTCCACTGCTCTCTGTTGAAACCAGAGGCCCCAGATCCCTTTCCGGGACGAAGTTCGGACCCGCCTGAACCAGTGTTGGTAAATGGAGAGGAGGAGTACGAGGTAGAGGCCATCATGGACTGCCGGAAAAGAGGCGGTTCCACCCAGTATCTGGTTAAATGGAAGGGCTACGGCCCTGAGGAAAATTCCTGGGAGCCAGAAGCAAATGTTCATGCAGAGGAGCTAATTCAAGCCTTCAAAAGGAACCGCCAAGAAAGAAGTGTCCGTTTGGGCATCCGGAGGCTGCCCCTTGGGGGGGGCAATGTTAGAAGACTGTGCTAAGGGTTAATTGCATGTGCTTTCCTCTAATTCATTAAGCAGCAGCAGCAGCCCTATTTAAACTTCCTGTTTCCTGTAGCAAATGCTGTTCGTTCTACAGCGTGTGAGTGTTTCTGAGCGTCCTGATTTCCTGTTTATCTGATCCTGAGACCCGGCTTGACCTAGACCTTGTTGATTTCTGCCTGCACCGACCCCCAGCTTGCCCAGCGACCAATCTTCTGCCTGATCCTCTTGTACTTCTGCTGCCAGCCTGTTGACGACCCTGCCTGCACCTGACGACCCCTTTGCCTGCACCCTTTGTACCACATTGCCTGCCTGTTACCGACCCGGCCTGTACGACCATCCGCTACCTGCACGAGCTGCACCGGACCATCCTTATCACCACCAGGGATCCTGTCCAGCCCTCGTGCCCCCCTGAGCTCCTGGGCTCCCTGTCTGCTCTACCGGGGACCCTCGAACCAGGGCCGCAAGAGTGGTTGCTTCCTGCACAAGACAGACTCCACCGCCAGGTACGTGACACAGTTCAGACATGAATCGGATCGCATAGGGTCCTCTGCGAGTTTGGTCTGAATGTGATGCGATTTCAGCCATACTATCTGTATGGCTGAAATCGCACACACATCACATCACATGTGATGTAAACAGCAATGGGCTGCGAATCACATGTGATGTCTGTCATAGCACTAATGTGAACCGGCACTAAAACCCTGAAATAGACAAATTTTGAAGCCGGGACAATTTTTCACACCATGAACTAGATTGCAGGGGCAGAGCGCTTTTTTTCTTTTCAAACTTTTTTTTTCTCAGCTTGAAAACTAAAATTTACACTGCACAAATTATACCAGGTTGCCATTTTTTTCTAGAACATTGCATCGTTTACATTTATTATTCAAAGAGCTAAAATAGATTCTTTTTATTTTTTTCAAAACACAACACAAATTTTGTGTTTTTGCCATGATGGAAAAGACAACATAACTACATTAATGACTAATGAGACAGTGAGATAAAGGCAGTTTCTATGTGAAAACACTTTCCGATCCTGCAATTTTTATACTGCTATTCAGTCAGATGTAGGCCTGTATTCCTTTCATTTCCCCCTTTTTGATATGCTACAAGAATAATTATGTGATTTGCTGCTGAAATGCAGCTTCAGTATTATCAACAGCCATCCTCTGCTCATTAACCACCATCAATAGCATGTCAACATCTGACATTTCTCCAGCATACCTTCAATTTAAAGCAGAAACATGCCTTATATGCAACATTTCTTATTTACTCAAGCCATAACTTTTTTGCTGCACTAATGGAAGTAAACATTTTAAAACTTTACTTTTTGGAAAACTACACTCTAAAAACTAGATACCCATACAGTAGCATCTTTCAGGCAAAAACTGTTCCTCTTAAAATACAACAAAAACATCGGCATGACTATTAGAGTGATAATGATTCTAAGTTGCTCCAGAAATACATTTGAAACAGAAAAAAAAAAGTATAAGGCCAGTCTTTCATTAGCAACTAAAGAAACATGGATTTCTGAAGCCAACTAAAGACATAGAAATAGTTTTGGAACATAATATTATTCTCTCATAAATTGTATAAATAGGAATAGAGGAGACATACACAGCATCACATCAAAGTTATAAAACCCACCATCATTCACAGTAAACAAATTCTTCCGCAGTTTTGGAGTATGTAAACACATTATGTGTATCTAATTGATGGAGGGCAACAGCATGAAGAAAATGTGCCCATTAATATAAGACAGTGGCACTGGAAATGGTCTGAAGTACAAACAATGTCATCGCAATATGACATCCGAATATTTCTCCCTGTGTCAGGCACACTATTATGTGGCCTTTTATTATAAGAGCATGCAAGGATGTATACTCTGCAGACAACCCCTCCTCAGCAACTTCATGTAAGGGCAACAATAGCTAGCAGCTGGGAAAGGCAGACCAGATCATTATTCTTGTACCAGCTCTGAGATCTATCATAGAGGAGACATTAAAACAAGAAATGTCACCAGTACACCAGGATCTCCAGAATTAGTATAACGCTTTATTTAGCGATCGTATCAGTTACAGAAGCAGAGTTTCGAAGTCTCGCAGGTCCCCTTCATCAGAATATTTTTGAAGAAATCAAGTGACGAAACATGTCAAGGAAGTGACGTCAAACACACTGACAGGAGCCGGAAGTACACTAGCTGCCATCTTTGTTATTCTGATGTTTGGGATATTGCTTTTCTGAGACAGCATTTTTAACACTTAACTTTTTTTTAAATACTGCACTATGAGCTTTTTGCTTTAGTTTATCTTGTCCGTCTGAGTACCACTAGAAGCTTTAAGAAATTGCCTGCTTTAAAGGGAGGAGTGTAAAGAGTGTATTCGTGCATTATTGAGCCCTGGGGTATGTCAGAACTATGATGAAGAAATAAACATATTTCATACATTTCAAATAGAGGTGTAAGATTGAATAGGCATGAAGAATAAGGTCAGCCTCAGGTCAGACACCTGAGTTTTTCAAACCGAACATCCTGCGTTTTTATTACCTTGTTAGGCTGCATTCACACAGGGGCGACCCGACTTCAGCGCGACTTTGCCAGGCGATTTCAGCACGACTTCATGTTAGGCGACTTTGCCTGTAGCCAATCAGAGCAGGGAGGGAGGTGGTTGCCCTGGATAAATTATTTTCTTTTAACTATAGAGTTGCTTCCATTTAGATGTGGGATCCGACTTGGAGGCGACTTCTATTCAATTCTATGGGCACAAGTCGGATAGAAGTGGCCTAGAAGTCGTGCAGGAACCTTTTCTGAAGTTGCTCCGACTTCAGTAGTGTACATTAAGATGGCTTCTATTCATTTCAAATGTCAAGCGACTTGGGCGACATAAGGCGACTCAAGTCGGATCGTAAGTCGCCCCAGTGTGAATGGGCACACACAGATCTATAAACAAGGAAGGATTTCCCAGTTTAGGACCAGAGCACTTTTTGAGATTCGGCACTGCATCGCTTTAACTGACAAATGCACAGTCGTGCGACGTTGTACCCAAACGGAATTTGCGTTCTTTTTTTCCCACAAATGGAGCTTTCTTTTGGAGGTATTTGATCAACCTCTGCGCCATCTCTGATCACCACTATAAACAAAAAAAGAGCAACAATTTTGCAAAAAAAAAAAAAAAAATAGATATCCAAAAAAAAAAATATATGAAAACATATTTTTTCATCGGTTTTGGCTGATTTATATTCTCTCATATTTTTGGTAAAAAAAAAAAAAAATTGCAATCGGCGTTTATTGATTGGTTTGCGCAAAAGTTTCCGTGTTTAAGAATGAGGAGAATTCATTTATGGGGTTATTTTTTTACTAGTAATGGCAGCGATTTGCGATTTTTAGCGGTACTGCGATATTGCGGCGGACATGTCGGACCATTTTGACACAGTTTTGGGACCATTGGCATTTCTATAGCAATCAGTGCAATGAAAATACATTGATTACGGTATAAATGTCATTGGCAGTGAAAGGGTTAACCTGGAGGGGGCGCTCTCAGGGTTAACGGTGTTCTCTCAGTGTGTTCTAACTGTATGGGGGCTGGGTTGCCAGCGGGAGGGGAGTGATCATGGCTCCCATATACAGGGAACCTGTGATCACATCCCTTCCCCCTCTTTCAGAACGGAGATCCGTGTTTACATACACGGACCTCCATTCTCTCACTGCAGGGGAGCCATCGCGGGTAGCCGGCGAAAATCGAGTACGCCCTACCCGCTCCCTGGGAACACGGTGAGCACGCCTCTGGGGGCGCGCACGCACTCACAATACACGTTCTCGCGGCCATCAGGTGATGGCGTTTCGCGATAATGAACCATGTTGCCGCGGTCAAGCCACAGTGGGCGGTCGGCAACTGGTTAAAAGAGGCAAGGCCTGATCAAACTAGGAATGTAAATTATTATCTACCTCAACCAATGGAAAATAAGTTACACCTTTTGGGCTAGGCTTATTATAATTTTTATGATCTTATTGTCCAGAATGGTATATAGGATCATCCGTTTCTAAGAGCAGCGCGTCTAGGAGAGATGGACGCTGCAGCCTCGCGCTTCACCTGTTACCTGGAATGTCATGCTCCATCTGAGTTCTCTATAGGTGGACTTTATGTGTTCCCTCTCCTATACATTTAAATTTCTTATATGTGCCCACTGGGAGGAGTGGCTATGTGGTAGGCCCGACCTATGGGAGTTCTTGTGTGAAGCATTCCGGGCCTGGCTAATTGCTCCTCATTGGCGAGCCACATTGAGGTGGGAGTTTTTCCAGCTGTTTGGCGCAGACCCAACTGTGGTTCATGTATCTATGAGCGATAAGCCTCATGTTAACAGATTCAGAGAGAATCTTCTCTACAGTATTGCCCCTGAAGAAAGGACTGAAATATATAATCCTGAATTTGCTAACCAGCAGTACTATTATATTGTGTGTTACTTAATGACTGGCCTCATTTAAAGTCCCAATTTCTCCTCTCCTTGTACTCAACCAATACCAGGGATGGAGGCCAGCCATTATATATGAAAGTAGAGTGATGGGTCACACACTCTCTCTCTACCATATAATCCTGAAAGGTGTCGGGCATTGAGAAGCTCAAAATGAACTGATTCAGATTCTCATGAACCATTTTTTACATGTTTATTTATTTTTACATGTTCTGTTATTTCTATGTAACGGTGATGTATGCACTGTGCGTCTTAACTTTGTATTCTAATAAATTTTGTATACTTTTTATATTATATATCGTGATTTGCCTTTAAAGTCCCACATACTTGAGGGTACCCAATGTACTATATGTAGCTAATAGGGATGGTGGCAAAAGTTGTTTTTTTTTTACACTGGTGGTTCACACAATTTTCTCATTAAACTCAAGACTTCACACACCTTATCCATAAACTTCATACACTCCATAAATGAAAACATACTCATAACTCCACTCACACTCATGAAGACTCATTGACGCCTTATACTATGAAACTTTAAGGATGCAAGACGCAGCTCCTCCTTAAGCAGACTCCATTTTGAAAACAGCACCCATCTTAGGAGACCCTGATAACCACCTTTTTAAACCAGCAGCCATTTTGGGAAGGATAATTATATTATATTGATTCTACTTCATATTCATGTGTTTTTATGTAAGCATATGGATTATTATTTATTATTAAATAGATTAGATATCTTTAGCTTCATTTTTGCCTTACAATTTTTTAATTTTTTGTTTTTTATTGGACGCTATATAGCGGACCATCTGTTTTATTTCACCCTTACCTGCAGTATAGTAACGGTTGAACTTGTGAAAAACAGACATTTTGTCTAATAGTCATACATATATACACGGTTATTGACTCTACGGGGAAGTTTAATCATCTTTGTGTCATTTAGAAAGCACAGCACTACCATTAGCGGGTGTTTCTATTGGTTTTCATTAGTTGGAGGGAGGGCAAAGACTGTCTTCAGAGATTGATGCTCTGTTCAGCTTTCTTTATAGAGATTTACAGCTATTTTAAAGCAGCAGGGAAGACAGGTTTGCAGGTATACATGCACATTTACACTAATCAGCCTTAGTAGACAAGTAAGGGTGTCCATGCTGTCCTGTGTCCACAGTCAAGTGTTCACAATCAGAATGTGAAGATTAAGGCCTCATACACACGGACGTTTCTAAAAAAATAAACAAAACGTCGGGCTCGACGTCAAGGAAAAAAAGTCGGCGTTTTGCATCGGCGTTTTTGAGCGTTAGTGAGCGTCGGCGTCAATAGGAGTTTTTAAAAAAAAATCATCCCTCTGCTATTTTTCAACCTAAAAATGTTGGCGTCAAAAAACGCCGGAAAACGCCGGTATAATAATAGGTGGCGTTTGTTGGCATATTGTGGCGTCGGCGTCAAAAAATGCCAAAACGTTACAGCCTCAGAACGCGATGGCTGTGGGTTCTAGTTTCAGCTCACTAACGCCGATGTCATCTACAGCTCAAAAACGCCGACGTTTTTATGGGGCCATTGACTAACATGGAGAGCTGCAAAAAACGCCAGAAAATGCCGGCGTCAAAAATCGTCCGTGTGTATGAGGCCTAAAACTGGACTGCAGAGCAATGGAAGGTATTTTGGAGGTGTTGACTTGGTCTCCAAATTCTCCAGACCTCTATCCAATTGAGCATCTGTGAGATGCGCTGGAAAACAAATTCAATCCATGAAGACTCCACCTCGCAAATTACAGGACTTATAAGATCTAAATAAGTAAGGGATTATCCAAGGTAGACAATTGAAAGAGCTCTGTCCATAGCTAGGAGGGAAAAACTGACATTACTTATTGCCAAACACTAATAGTCATAGAAATGCCCACTGTCAGAAGAAACTAGCATGGGGCAATAGACTCATCATCACTAGCCCCTTCAGTGCTGAATTTAACTCTATAAAGAAGATCATGCACAAGTATTTACCAATATTGTACATAGACAACGTCTGCAGCAAAATACTGAAAGCAGGGATTAGTGTAGTGCCCTGCCGGGCACCCACCCTAGGACCATATCTGTCTCCCAGTTTCTTCCATAGGAAACCCATCAAATCCCTTACTTGGCTACACTGTAAGAGGAACTTTAGGTATGGTGACATAGGGTGTCTGTGCTGTGAACATATCCTGAGAGGCAACAAATTTAAGTCTATGGTCAATGGGAAGGAGAACAATATAGACACACTACAATTGTGTAGTGCCCCCATAGAGTAGGTGCATTTTTCTAGCGTGTCTTTGGTTAGGAAAGGTAAATTTAGTCAGGCCAGACTGTAGTGTGCAGGCATGGGTGTCTTGGTCTGGCCCGGGAGGAGTGGCTCAGGGAGGATTGGGTGGACTAAACAGATGAGGTCCCCAGAACTTCCCACTCTGTATCCAGACACCTGGTGTTGGTCTCTGGGCAGAAAGCTGGGAGATAGGTGGAGCCATCTGGAGTATTCTGAGGAGCCCTGACCAATCCTTTATGCAGGGTTGTCAGGGTGCAGGCCTCCTTAAATACTCAGAGTCAGCCCAATCTAGGGGAGTAGTTGCGGGTGGAAAGTCGGAGATGTAGCAGAGGCGCTGTGGAGCGGGCCCCTACCTGGGGCCTGGGAGTTCGGGTGCAGCCAGGGAAGAGAGATCCTTGGAGTGGCACAGGAGGAACAGCAGTGAGAGACTTTAAGGAACCCACCGGTGCGGTGAGTGACGGTCCCTGGGACTGAAGGAGAGAAAGTGCTGGAGTAGGCTGAGAGAGAGAAGTGGACAGTCTCTGGGAGCCTTGGAGGTCAGTCAAGGGAAGGAGAGAGACACCAAGGAAAAGAGAAGGTCTAGTGGACCTAGAGTCAGCGATGGGCTGGGTGTTGTAGTCTGTCAAAGGCCCCGGTTAGCACAGAAGTACTTTTCTGCACAATCAGGGGCCCATGTGCCCCTTACCTGTAATTGGGTGTTCCTGATGTCCTGCCGGGACAGGGTAGGCCTCGCCACATGCTAACCGCGGTGAAGAACCGAGAGTAGAAGCCTAATAAATTTCTTTTAGGCCGGAAACCAAGTACTGAGCTGGAGGGTGAAGGAATAATAGTCCGCAGAGAGAGAGTCTGCAGTGTCAGCGCACACATACAGGCTTGTATGTGCCAACTTTGCACTATGATTCTGCTGGGCATCCCACAGTAAACCCTTATCCCCATTGAAGTTATTTCCCCCAATAAAACAACAAAAACAAGAGCCGGCCTGGTCAGTGTCTCCGGATGTGTGATATGGTGTGATTGAGGTCAGCTAGCAGGTGAACCACTACTTTCAGCCACTCTCAAGGGAGCACATAGCTACAATTGTAATACCAGCTATGTAGTATACCTCATTACCTGTAGTTCTTGTAAGGTACAGTATGTAGGGAGGACCACAAGGCGTCTACAGGATAGATTCTATGAATATGTGCACAACATTGATCAAAACAAATCAACCAATGTTGTGAAACACTTCAATCACCACCACGGGGGTGGTGGTACGCATTCCCATGGGCTTGAATATTGAATGGCATGTGAGTCACTTATGAACATCATGTCCGATGCACTACCTTCTTGTGTAGATGTTGTACTAATTACGACTCTCCCTGTGCCCATACTCTGTGTCTATATACTGTATGTTCCTGCACTTCTGTGCA
Source organism: Glandirana rugosa (assembly GCA_018402905.1). Classification (NCBI taxonomy): domain Eukaryota; kingdom Metazoa; phylum Chordata; class Amphibia; order Anura; family Ranidae; genus Glandirana; species Glandirana rugosa. The sequence continues at coordinate 776,523 of BLSH010124856.1, forward strand.
CCGTTTCTCTTTGGTATAACCCTTAAGGTATGGTATATGTACAGTGGGGATCGAAAGTTTGGGCACCCCAGATAAAAAATTGTATTAATGTGCATAAAGAAGCCACGGAATGATGGAAAAATCTCCAAAAAGGCATCAAATTACAGATTAGACATTCTTATAATATGTCAACAAAAGTTAGATTTTATTTCCATCATTTACACTTTCAAAATAACAGAAAACAAAACAATGGCATCTGCAAAAGTTTGGGCACCCTGCAGAGTTAATATCTTGTACTGCCCCCTTTGGCAAGTATCACAGCTTGTAAACGCTTTTTGTAGCCAGCCAAGAGTCTTTCAATTCTTGTTTGAGGTATCTTTGCCCATTCTTCCTTACAAATGTCTTCTAGTTCTTTGAGACTTCTGTGCTGTCTGTCACGCATTGCTCTTTTAAGGTCTATCCATAGATTTTCAATTATGTTGAGGTCAGGAGATTGTGAAGGCCATGGCAAAACCTTCAGTTTACGCCTCTTGATGTAATCCCCCGTGGATTTCGAGGTGTGTTGAGGATCATTATCCATTTGTAGAAGCCATCCTCTCTTTAACTTCAGCTTTTTCACAGATGGCATCAAGTTACCATCCAAAATTTGCTGAAATTTTATTGAATCCATTTTTCCTTCTACTTGTGAATGTTCCCTGTGCCACTGGCTGCAATACAACCCCAAAGCATGAATGATCCACCCCCATGCTTAACAGTTGGACAGAGGTTCTTTTCATTAAATTCTGTGTACCTTCTACAAACGTACCTTTGCTCATTCCGGCCAAAAAGTTCAATTTTAACCTCATCGGTCCACAGAACTTGTTTCCAAAATGCATCTGGCTTGTCTATATGTTCATTTGCAAAGTTCAAATGCTGATTTTTGTGGTGAGGACATAGAAGAGGTTTTTTTCTGATGACTCTTCCATGAAGACTATATTTGTACAAGTATCTCTTTATAGTGGAATAGTGTACCACAATCCAGTGTCTGCCAGATCTTTCTGGAGGGATTGTGCAGTCAGACGTGGGTTTTAAATTGTTTTTCTCACAATCCTGCGAGCTGTTCTGTCTGATATTTTTCTTGGTCTTCCAGATCTTGCTTTAACTTCCACTGTTCCTGATGACTGCCATTTCTTAATTACATTCCGAAGAGGATATTGACATCTGAAAATGCTTTGCTATCTTCTTATAGCCTTCTCCAGCTTTGTGAGCGTCAACTAGTTTCAGTTTCAGGTTTCTAGACAACTGCTTAGAAGATCCCATGGTGCTGACTGTTGGGGCAAGGTCAGATGAGTCTGGGCATTTAAAACCTTAGAGATTGACACCACCTGGTCTTCCCAGACGATGATTGAGAACAATCCATGACACTGGCAGGTCTCAGCCTTGCAAAGGGGGCAGTGCATGCTATAAATTCTGCAGGGTGCCCAAACTTTTGAAGACGCAATTTTTTTGTTTTCTGTAATTTTGAAAGTGTCAATGATGGAAATAAAATCTAACTTTTGTTGACATATTATAAGAATGTCTAATCTGTAATTTGATGCCTTTTGGAGATTTTTCCATCTTTCCTTGGCTTCTTTATGCACATTAATACAAATTTTTACCTGGGGTGCACAAACTTTCGATCCCCACTGTATCTTGCACATATTACATGTGCGGGCATACAATTTTTCTATATATGCTCTATGGATGTTTTGATGATCTTTCTATGCGTGATTTTTGTCCCGACATGGTTGGATTGTGTTCACGTAGAGGTTACATATATTGTCTATTACTCCTTATTGCTTTCTAATTTGAGTTATATATATTTTCTTTTCATCCACAAGATTTTTCTTCATTTACATCCTTTTACGCTTTCATTATTTTGTTCTTTTCTCTACGAAGAGATGCATTGCATTTTTTTTTCATTTTTATTCTCAGTTGAGCCAATCTGCAGCTTTTGGATTGGATTTCTTGAATCATTTTTTTCTTTTCTGTTTGTCCTTTTTTGCATTCCTGGTCTGCATAATTGTATTGTCTTTTCTTAGCTGTGTATCGCTCAATTGTTTATATTTGTCATTGATGTTATTTATTATTTATTTTTTTCAGGTACTTCTATAGCGCTGTCAATTTACGCATCGCTTTACATATACATTGTGCATTCACATCAGTCCCTACCCTCAAGGAGCTTACAATCTAAGGTCCCTAACTCACATTCATACATACTAGGGCCAATTTAGACAGGATCCAATTAACCTACCAGCAGGTCTTTGGAGTGTGGGAGGAAACCGGAGTATCCGGAGGAAACCCACACAGACACAGACAGAACATGCAAACTCCAGGCAGGTAGTGTCATGGTTGGGATTTGAACCAGCGACCCTTTTGCTGCTTGTCGAAAGTGCTAGCCACTACACCACTGTGCTGCCCCCATGATGTGATCTCATTATTTTTAAGATGATTTATACACACATAGCTGAGACATAAAAGTGTTTCACTGACATTGCTCACACCTGTACTTCACACAGGAGGAGTCCTATTTAAGGAAGGTCAGTGTAACATTTCAGGGTAATGAATAAGCACAATGTAACCGTGTGAAACGCATCTACCCGATGTACCATGCTAATGTCCTGTGGTGTGTGAGCTTTGTTTTTATGGAACAAGAATAAAGGAATCTTTTGTTACTCCGGTGTGCAGCCATCCCTTTTTCCCTTATAAGATCTGTTTGATGGCTTGATACTGGATACCACAGCATACCCTCAGAGGTCTAGTGGAGTCCATTCCTCGACAGGTTAGGGCTGTTTTACCAGCGAAAGGAGGACCTACTCAGTATTAGGTGGGCAATCATAATGTTATGGCTAATCAATGTATTTACCTCTGGTATAGAAGGGGTTGTAGTGAAAAAGGTGAACCATTAGTGGCTGCCCAACATCTTGCCTAGTCCTTCACAGCCCCTTTGACTTCTGCTAGTAGAAAGGATTGAATAAATGGGAAGATGCAGAGGGAGACTTGCATAAGCTACATTAATCAATACAATGCCTTTAATACAGGGAGCGGAGTGTCATTATGAACACAGAGGGAGGCAAAGTAAAGTCCATGATCTCCTAGCTAGGACACAGCAGAAGATGTAGATCACGGGTAGGCAACCTCAGCCCTCCAGCTGTGGTGAAACTACAAGTCCCATGAGACATTGCAAGACCCTGACAATTACAGGCATGACTCCTAGATCCTAGAGGCAGAGGCATGATGGGATTTGTAGTTTCACCCCAGTGAGTGTTTAAGTTGCCTACCCCTGGTGTAGATATTCCTAAATATTTATTCTGCAGTGTCATACTACCTGGGGCACATAATCACACAACCACTGGGAACAAATATTTGCGACTGTGCAATTTTTTCCCCTTGCAATAGTGCAGTTAAGTGTATAAATAAATGGTGAGACAACAGTTCTGCTTCATCACTTTTCAAAAGAGCTCAGATAATATTAAGATGACCATATAGTTACCTGATACTAGATATTAACCACTCTCATTTGCCAATAGACTCCCATGTTAGGTAGCCAATATCACGATGGGGTGATAATCTTACCCCATACATCTCAGAGACCTTAAAAAGGGGCATTCCTATTGGAGCTGGGAAGCGGTTTTCACTCTGCATTACAACAAACTGGTAAGAGGTCCTTTGTATACCTTTTCTACAACACAAAGTGATTATTTGCCTGAAGGAGAAAAATAAAGGGATATTTTTGTACCTGCTACAAAATACTGCTAGTTGCTCACTGGAGCACAGTCGGCTTTGTAATGATGATAGCTGACACTTCTAGGTACAAAAGGGCACAACCCCACCTCACGGCTTTACCCTTGCATGTACATGTACTAACAAATTCAGAAGTAGCAATCAGTGTGCAAACACCAGTAATAGAAGATAAACTTACTAAGAAAACATCTTAAGGCAACAGGTCTACAAGCAGAAAAACAGCCACACAAGGTAAGGAATGTGTGCCCCATGTTTAACTACTGGGAACATTTTTTTTATACTGAATAAAAAAAAATGTTTTTTCTCCAAGCGTTCAGTCCTAAACAGAGGGGAGTGGAATAAAGCTAAAGGTGTCATGCCAACCCTCAAGGATAAAAGCATGAATACACACACTTGGAGGACCCATAGAAAATATAGCAAGCTGCCTTAAATGCCTTGATCCAAAATACCCATAATGCACTCATCATGGTTTGACTGAATGCAAACAATCTCTTGTGTGGTCAATTTAGCTACAGAAATCCATATTCCAATGGAAAGCTTTGCCTCTCTGAGAAGTCATTAAATACCTCACTATGTCCAGCTTGTACAAAGTAATCTTAGAATGCAAAGGTGACAAAGGGAGAGAAACACAATGCCCACATTAAGGTGAAAATAGGGAATGACCACATGCAGAAAAAAGGGTCAAGGTCTAAAAAAAAATCTTATCCTTATAAAAGGACAAGACAAGGTTGTCAGGTCTAAAACCCTCTAAACCAAAGTGATGACAACATTAGAAGTCACCACAGCTGGGCTTAGTCTCTGTACTGTGTGAGGGAAGTGTGTCCCTTTCCCTCCAATGAAGGCTCAGAGCTCTCAGTTGAATGAAGACATCAGATCCCCACTCCCTGCTCCTAGAAAGAGAGACAAATAATCATTTTTCTGTGTATTTTCAGAATGATCTGCAGAAAGATGGCTGGAGATGCACTTCACTGGATACATGTAAAGTTTACAACTACTTTACGCCTTGGAGTCTTGCACTATTTAAAATGTGGCTGTGATAAAAGCCATATGGCAGTAACAGGCTTAGTTAGACCACACACTTTCTAAACCTGGACTTCAAAAGCAATGCCAATTAAGCCAAACTCTGGGAAAAAATACTTTAGATTGGTCCAGCTTTATTTATCGCTAGAGCGGTAGATATTTCATTCAGAGGGCTACCGGGAATACGAACAATCTTACCAAGAATACTAACAAACTTTGTGACAGATTTACCATCAGCTTTAATCTTCCAGGCTCCACTGCTGTGACTTGCTGTCTTGCACAGCAAGTGTAAGGCCTTATACACACGGGCGTTTGCACAAAAAAAGGGATTTTATTAAAACTTACCGTAAAATCCTTTTCTCCGAGTTCACTGACAGACGCAGCTTCTTCATTAACTTCATGGGGTTTTATGTTCGTCCAACTAGGAGTTAACTAGGCAGGGAAAAGATCAGCTGGCCCCTCCCTTGGGGGCCGTCCTCTCTTCCTACATAAAATCCCCTCACAGCATAGCTCTCCAGTTCGTACACAAGCCGTACCAAAACAGAGCTCAGAGGGGTG
>BLSH010124856.1:781851-798821 GCA_018402905.1 Glandirana rugosa
CACCCGTAACACAAGGAGAGGGAAACAGTGGAAACGTAAGATTCTAATGAAACATGTTCGACCTGTATCACTTCATAAAGTACTGAAGAGTCTCTCCGTTTCGAAAGGTAACCTTCTACCTAAAGACATCGATTTAACTGGTGTGTTCTCTAACAAACGTAAGTCAGTTTGGTACTACTCACGTAATACCCATAAAACCTAGTTCCGTAAATTCCGTCGAACGATATAAAAGATACCCAGGAGGTTCACACACATAAGTACGATAAAGCTAAAGGTGTCATGCCAACCCTCAAGGATAAAAGCATGAATACACACACTTGGAGGACCCATAGAAAATATAGCAAGCTGCCTTAAATGCCTTGATCCAAAATACCCATAATGCACTCATCATGGTTTGACTGAATGCAAACAATCTCTTGTGTGGTCAATTTAGCTACAGAAATCCATCTTCCAATGGAAAGCTTTGCCTCTCTGAGAAGTCATGAAATACTTCACTATGTCCAGCTTGTACAAAGTAATCTTAGAATGCAAAGGTGACAAAGGGAGAGGAACACAATGCCCACATTAAGGTGAAAATAGGGAATGACCATATGCAGAAAAAAGGGTCAAGGTCTAAAAAAAAAAAAAAAAAAAACTTATCCTTATAAAAGGACAAGACAAGGTTGTCAGGTCTAAAACCCTCTAAACCAAAGTGATGACAACATTAGAAGTCACTACAGGAGCTTAGTCTCTGTACTGTGTGAGGGAAGTGTGTCCCTTTCCCTCCAATCAAGGCTCAGAGCTCTCAGTTGAATGAAGACATCAGATCCCCACTCACTGCTCCCAGAAAGAGAGACAAATAATCATTTTTCTGTGTATTTTCAGAATGATCTGCAGAAAGATGGCTGGAGATACACTTCACTGAATACATGTAAAGTTTACAACTACTTTAAGCCTTGGAGTCTTGCACTACTTAAAATGTGGCTGTGATAAAAGCCATATAGCAGTAACAGGCTTTCTAAACCTGGACTTCAAAAGCCATGCCAATTAAGCCAAACCCTGGGAAAAAATACTTTAGATTGGTCCAGCTTTATTTATCTCTAGAGCGGTAGATATTTCATTCAGAGGGCTACCGGGAATACTAACAATCTTACCAAGAATACTAACAAACTTTGTGACAGATTTACCATCAGCTTTAATCTTCCAGGCTCCACTGCTGTGACTTGCTGTCTTGCACAGCAAGTGTAAGGCCTTATACACACGGGCGTTTGCACAAAAATAAGCAAAACGCCGGGCCTAACGTCAGGGAAAAAACTGATGTTTTGCTTGGCGTTTTGCATTGACGTTAATGCACGTTTTTTCACGTTAGCTTTTTGCGGCGTTTTCTGCCTCTATTCAAAATCAATGGTTCCCTATGGGAGCCCATTGATTTGAATAGAAGCCGCACCAGAAGTCGGATCACGGTGATCCGACTTGCGGCACGACTTGTGTGCTAAGTGTCTTAAAGGGGAACCCCCACAATCATGAGGGTGGGGCTCATGATGACGTCATTGTGTGGCCCCGCCCCATGCCAATATAAGGCAACCGCGCAGCACGGATCCGGCATTCGAGTGGAAGAGAGCGACGAGTCAACATCTCCAGAAGAAGGAGAAGAAGAAGAAGAAGCAGCAGCGGCGGGAGAAGGTAGCCGGGGAGACAGCAGCAAAAGAGCTGAAGGACCCGCAGAAGACCCCTCAGAAGACAGAAGACCCCGCAAAAGAGCCGAAGAAAGAAGAGAGGGGAGAAGATGCCGGAGCGGATTTAATAAAATATTTTAAAAAGCTGTGTCGTGTTTTTTTTTGTACACTTTTTTTCCCCCAGGTAAATGGGTAGGGGTACGATGTACCCCATACTCATTTACATAGGGTGGGGGGCCCGGCATCTGGGGGCCCCCTTGTTAAAGGGGGCTACCAGATTCCGATAAGCCCCCGCCCGCAGACCCCGACAACCAACGGCCAGGGTTGTCGGGAAGAGGCTCTTGTCCACATCTCCCGTTTGTGTAATGTATTTAACAGAACGTTCATGTACAATTTGGATATATATTAATAGCAGCTGCGTTCGAACATTTTAATAATTTAAGCATTGTGTTATACAACAGCATCAGGAAGTTTTGCTTTAGACACATCAGCAGGATAAAGTTTTAAGCTGGGTGTTGAGTAGCGCGGTGGATTGATCCCAGTGTGGGCGAGCTTGTGTACATAGGAACACCATCTGGCAAAGCAGCATAATATTAACCAGAAAATAAGACAACATAACAATGCAGGAGACTGTTGAATCCCTAAAGGATGCAGAGTCTACTAAAGGAATCACCAGTGCTTTGTTAGGTCAAAATACAGGTGAGTTTACTGATTATTTTACAATCTACTTCCTTACTAATTTCATGAGTGGACAAGGAAGCTACTCCACTTTTATCAAATTGTGCTTGTGAAGTATATAGCATTTTATAAAGTTTGAATAATTTTGGGAAAATACAGCGCTTCCTGTTAAATTATCTGTGTCAGCTGCCAGCACGACAATTTGACAAAACATTGCAACCTACTAATGTGTAGGAAACAAAATCTCACCATAGTGTAAAACCAATGGTACATTTATTGGTCCCACCCCCCCTCCCCCCCGGGTAACTGCGATTTTATGAGATGGGCTTATGATTATCTATGGAGATGTAAGTGTTTTTAACCACTTTTTAAATAAATTTACCATTGGTATTACACTATGGCGAGATTTTGCTTCCTCATATGATCTGGTGAAAATCCCTGTGATGCAACACTATTTGGATGTCTAACCCATGAGTCCCTAGAGAATATTATCCGCCTGCCGTTTACCAAGATTCCAAAAATGCAAAACAGCCCAAGAATTTCCAGGCACTGGAGGCTTTTTGCCGAGTGGAATGGGCAGCTTTACCATCTGAGAAGATAAAGAGCCTCATCAACAAATACCACAAAAGACTTCAAGCTGTCATTGATGTTAAAGTGGGCAATGCACGGTATTAAGAACTGGGGTATGTAAACTTTTGATCAGGGTCATTTGGGTAGTTTCTGTTGTCATTATGATTTAAAAAGAGTAAACACAGTTGATTAATAATAAATGACTTCAGCCAAACACTAACCAGAAACAAGCTCATATTTTAGTGCCTCTATTGTAAAATTTGAAGATTAATTTCTCCACAATGCATATACATACAGAGGCAAGTAAGAGCTTGTTTTAAAATATGTTTTCTGCTTGGCAAAACAATGTAAATTCTTTCAAGTGTATTGTCTAGCCACAGGTTTACTTTAAAACAAATATTTTCTAACCCTGAGCAATTCAAACTAAGTATATGGTATAAAAAAAATACATGACGTCACTCTCAGTAAACATTACACACCAAAATGAGCAGTAGATTAATAGGTATAGACAAATAAATTTGCATGCAGTTCTTATCCTTTCCTATATAACTGAGATTGGCCCTGTCCCTTAAAGTAGCATTCAACAATATCCTGAGTCTGCAAAAATAACCCACATACATACATACACACTTAATGGCCCTGTAAGATATTTTTCATGAAATTGCTTATTGTGTTCTCCTGCCTCTTTGGAACATCCTATGTGATCTCCTGAAGCTCATGTTTCCTCCCTCACTTTTCTTTCTTTGGAACCAGCTGTACATTGATCTATGCACACTATAAACCCCATAATCCCTAACCAATCTAGGGAGAGAGCAGGAGAGGGTGGCTAAGTTTACATACAGTGGAACCACTAAGAATGAACATAGACACCCATAACAGGAAATCAAATCGCAGCAGCAAAAAAAATAAAAAATAAGTGGAGATTTGGAGGAAGCTGAGAGCAATAGAAGGTGCTTTGAGAGTATATACTCTGATACTTGAATATATATGTTTTTTTTAAAACCACAGTTTAGTGTCACTTTAAGGTGATGAATGACCTCACTGACCAATAGGGAAGATTGGAAGGTGTAGATGTGGGGCAAAGCTTACCTTCACAAAAAAAAGATATTTGCACTTAACTCCTGGTGCCTGTATCTCTGGATTGGCTGATCATTTTAACATGCAGTGTTCACTTAAAGAAAACCTGTGATTTGCTCATAAGGGGTAACTTAACCATTCCACTTTAATGCCCCTTTGTTCATGATTCTTTTGTTCCTTCAGCTCTTTATTCAGTCATTTGGAGAGGAAAGAAAATTTTCTGTGCAATCAGAGTCACTCTCATTCAACTTTGTACCGGGCTGAGGACTGTGGGCGAGTCACATGCTCCTTAATATTAATAACCACAGACTATTTTCTGTGCTCATGGTATGGTGCAGCTGGGAGGCATAGGAAAGGCATGTGCTGCAGGTGGGGGTATTAAAGAACACCTGTAACTTTTCTCTGCATGGAAAAAGTATAGGTTTTCCTTAAGGTAACTTCTGCTTTTGCATTTTCATTATAAACTCAGATTGCTTGGCCCCAACAGGATTCTACTTCAATTTTCCAATACAATTACAATTCTTCTTAGGTTTGTTTAAAGTATAAAGCCTTAGATTAAACTTCTCTGGAAATGAGTGACAGTGAACATAGATAAAACCTGGAGATAAATAACATTAGCACAGTTCTTTCTTGATGGTAATACCTCACAATAATGCGATAGGAAGCTGTGTTGTGATATAAGTTCATTTAGAACAAGATGGATGAAGCAATATCCAGGGGAACAGTTAAGGAAAACAATAAGCCCAAATAAGATAAAAAAGCACGGCAGTATAACACAATGAAAATAAACTGTGCATGAACTGCTAGTTGTAACAAACAGGATCACAAACCTGACAGAGCAAGGTGCAAAAGCAGAAGCACTTCTTTCTAATTAAAAACGGCTTTAGATATCTGAAGGTTTCCACCACCTTTTTATCTCTCTTATAACACTTTTCCTAGGTAGAGTTAGCCAATCCCATCTAGTCCGATTTTTCATCCCCATCAACAAAATATTAGAGATCTAGCATAATTTCTACAGAAAAAAGAAACCAAAATGGCATGAATGCAGGGGCGGCACCGGGGTGGTGCTTTAGCATTCCCAAAAATTATCAAAGCACTTCCATAGTTCCCCCATCAGCAGCCACCCAAGGCACCTCTGGGAAAAGATGCTCAGTACACCGTCCATACATGTCAGAAGACACAGTGCAGCACAGTACACCATCCACACATGTCAGTAAATGCCTGAGAACTCGCGAATGTGAGGAGCAATGCCTCATGGGACATGTAGTCCTGGGCAGGAAGTGAGTGGTTCCAAAGGCAAAGTTTTTTTTACCTTGCTACAGGGGCACTCTGAAGGCAGGAGGAGCGGGAAGCGTCAGTGGGGGACCCCAGAACAGGAGGATCCAGGCTGCTCTATGCAAAACCACTGCACAGAGCAAGTAAGTATAACATGTTGTTTAAAAAAAACCAAAAAAAACCAAAAAAAAAAAAAACTTTGAAGACTGTGTGCAGGAAGAGCAGAATCTGAACTCAGAGGTGAAGCTTGATAGACTGGAGGTAATAGAAGGCATTACAATTACAAAGTACAAGTAAACTTTTACCAGTATTGTGCATTATATTTAAAATGATCATATCCATGAAAAAAACTCTCAGCTTTTAGTACTACTTTATTATAAAATATTTCTATATCCCTTCCATCCTTCATATAGCTTCATGTCTGACTCCTAGTTAAAATACCCATATATTCTACTTCCGGGTGTATTTATGATTATTATTATTATTATTATATATGCTTCTGTCTGTTATTCTCAGAGTGGATTAGAGATTTTGCTCCCTAACCATATAGTTGGTTATTTATATTTACCATTGCATAGAGATATTTAAGAACAAATTGCCTTTTTTGTTAAACTTTACATATTAACTAAATTATACACCACACTTTAAGGTTATTATCCGATTAATCAAAGCAATAATCGGGCAACTAATCGATTATGAAAATAATTGTTAGTTGCAGCCATACTCTGACGTTTGTAATGGAGCGGATTACCAATATAAGAGGCGCAGGAACACAATGTACAGGGGGGCACTGACTAACGTAAGAGGGAGCACCGACCATTAATGTAAGAGGGATCAATGACTGCTAATGTAAGATGAGGTATTGACCACAAAGAGGGAGCACCTAGGCCAGCGTAAGAGATGACCACCAGTGTACGTTTTAGCACTGACCGCTAATGTAAGAGGGAGCCCAATTTCTAACATACGAGGGTGCACTGACCATAGTGTAAGAAGGAGCACTGACTACTAACGAAAGAGGGAGCACTGACCACGAACCTAAAAGGGATCACTGACCACTAATCACTAACAAAAGAGGGTGCACTGACAGCCAATGTAAGTGGGATCATAGATCACCAATATATAGGGCACAGAGCACCAGCGTAGAGTGAGTACACTGACTGCCAATGTAAGAGAAAGTATTCACCACCAATAAAAGGGGGGCACACTGAGCAACTAATGTTGTACTTAAAAATGTCTGGGGTACTCCCGTGCTACCACAGAAGTGAATGGATTAAAATGAATCCTGTGATCCACTGCTGCAAACACCTATGGGTGAATCAGTGCCCAGGTGAGTGAATATAGTGTGTAGTGGTGTTGCGCTGTGATCTGAGATGGTATGTATTTGTGGTAATACAAGTGCTAAACACTAAGTAAATGGCAAAAATTATAATGCGGTGTCCACACACAGTCACAAAGTGCTAATTCGCTACTAATAAGAAAAAAGTCCAGTGGGCTATAACAAAAATAAAGCCTCACATCAGTGAGCGTGCATGAATGGATGAACAAACTATGTGCTTAATAAACAAAACTCCATTTTGAGAAACTGGTGCAGTCCCAGCATAAACAACACAAAAAAAAGAAAAAATTATAATATATATATCTTCTTATGTTGGTCTGTGTGGGTAAACAGACTATGTGCTTAATCAGTAGAACTCTATTTTGAGAAACTCTGGTGCAGTCAACAAACAACACAGGAAAATGAAAAGGAATCTTCCAATGCTATTCCATGTGGGTAAAAACAACAGAGGTGTCACTTCTTCCACAGCGCACGATACCAGATTGTACGATTTTCGTTTAATCAGTACAGTTGTCGTCTGAAAATACAATACAAATACACTACAACACAAGACATCACTTCAGATTTTTTATTGTGTCATACGAGAATTTTCGTGACTTTAGTCATTTCCAATTTGATCGGAGATGAGCATGCAAAAAAAAAAGACAATCTGTCGTCCGATTTTCGGATCTTGTGTACGGGCCATAAGTCTCAAAGAGTGTAAAAAGATAAAACTCAAACAGAAACTCATTTGCAAAGAGGGGGACATTGGCTGTGGGGGCTCTTTCTCAAAGTGGGAGCATTTCTCAATCAGTTGATCCCCCACAATTATTACCTTTTGTCTTACTTGACCCTCCCTTCTAGATGGTAAGCTCTAGGGAGCAGGGCCCTCTGATTCCTCCTGTATTAAATTGTATTGTAACTGTACTGTCTGCGCAAACTATTGGTGTTATATAAATCCTGTATAAATAAACAGAGAGGTGGGTGTTGTGTCCGTCAATGAACACGGGGTGGAAACAAACTAAAGCAACCAGGCAAATGTGCCAACCACCCAAACAAACCTCCAAAGGGGCAAACAAGGAACCTTAAAAGAGTAGTTCGGGAGTTTTTTTTTTTTTGTTTTAAGACATACTTACATAGGTGGATGCAGTATTGATCTGGCTCCAAAGCTGAGAAATGTGTGAACACACACAGCTGATCGCTCAGTTCTCCCTGCTGCTTTGAGCAGAGAGTGGTGACTGTCATCACCGCTGTCTGCTTTGCTTCTCCAGCGCTCCCTGGAGAGCCGGGCTAGGGAAGGAGCATCTGGTTCAGTCTCCCAGCGGTGCAGTTTAGAGGCTGGTCCAGGCTTTTGGGCGGATCGCGACCATATGGTCATGATCTTTCCCCAGCCTGGACTGGCTGTGACGTCAGCAGACATTGGATTTTAACCCACTTGGCTTAAAATGGGTCACAGGAGTGCAGAACAAACTGCACTCCTGTGATCCACAGGAGAAGTAAAGCCAAACAAGCTTTGGCTGTACTTCTCCTTTTAACAGAGTTCTACAAAACCTTGCAGCCAAAATAAGGATCTAAAGATGCAAATACCTCTGTAAAATTTGGTAAAAGTGTGCACAGTTGACCAGGTAGTTCCCTTGCAAACCTGAGACACAGATACCTGATGTCGGAAAACCCAGGAGGCACTAATCGTCTTAGTGTACTGTTCTATAATGGGGAAGGGAGGGGCCCGATCTTTAACCACTTCAATACTGGGCACTTTCCCCCCTTCCTGTTCAGACTATTTTGCAGCTTTTAGGGCGGTCACATAACCCCCCCCCCCCCCACAATTAGAGCTTCATTTTGGTGGTATGTGAGCATCTCTAGGGTTTTTATTTTTTGCACTACAAATAAAAAAAGACCAAAAATTTTGGGAAAAAAAATGTTTTCTTTGTTTCCGTTACAAAACTGTAAATAAGTAAGTTTCCTCCTTCACTGATGAAGCTGCACTGACAGGCACTGATGATGAGGCACTTATAGGCAGCACTGACGGGCACTGATATACAGCACTGATGGGCACTCATAGGCGGCATTGATGTGCACTGATAGGTGGGACTGATAGATGGTACTGTTTGGCAGCACTGATCAGAAGGCACTGGCAGGGATCACTGATGGGCACAGAGTGCCATCCCTAATGGTCAGTGATTGCCATCCCAGGTGGGCTCTAGTGGGCTTACCTGATGGTCATCCTTGCTGCCATGGATGGGCATCCCTGGTGGGGCAGCCTAGGGGGGCTGCACTGATAATCAGTGCAGATCCCCCTGTCAGTAGAGCAGCCGATCGTCTGTTAGCGCGAGTAGAGGAAAAGCCGATACACTGCTTTTCCTGTTTGCACCGTGATCAGCTGTGATTGGACCGTCAGAGGCTCTTTACCGAGATCAGAGATGCGATGTGTCAGAGTGACACACCACCGATCGCCGCGCTGCGTGCCGGCTTGTTATCCTGAAAGACATCATATGACGTCCAGTCGGGATAATGGAATCACTGCCCGGCCGTCAATCTGCTATAGGCCGGGCAGGAAGTGGTTAAAGACATACGCCTGAGGTAAAAAAAAAACCTTAGCAGATCTGGCCGATTCAGGCTTATCAAAGGGCATAGCCACCTCATTGGCAGCCCAAAACTCAGCCATGACTCAGGCTGAGAAACCTCAAGAGCAAAATGTCGACAGTGGGGGACGCTTCTTGCCAAGAAGAAAGGAAAATGTTCACTACAGGGTGGCTACAATAAAATGACCGCTATCCCTTAGCCAGGCTCTCACATCACGGGAGGGAAGGGGACATCTAATTACAGCTCCAACTGAGCTTGTGAGTAAGGCTCCCTAAACAGATCCTCTTCTCCACCAAATGAGGAAGCTGTGGACCAGAGTAACACTGTGACATGGACTGCAGGCGCACAGTCAGATGTGTCCCCATGAGACACTTAACTCGCCAGCTGCGTCAGTCGGGAATGGTGTTTTTGCAGCCGACCCTGCGCGTAGCTAAAGGTCTGCATGCGCTACTTAGCCAGACTGGGGTGAGTACAGTACCTAGATTATCCAACCTGTCGCACAGCCCGGCTGTTGATTATAGAACAAGGAGAGAGGAAAAAGAACAAAAAAAAAAAAGATTACGGAATCACAGGTTTCAGTAGGGAACTAGGTCCTTACTACTTACACTAGCAAGAAAACACTGGCTTGCCCGTATCAGAGAGGGGGGTTTATACTAGCTAGAACTGCCCATGGGCAGTGCTGTGTTCTTTTCTGCTTAGTGTCCTACTTTGGTAGGTTTGCGCTATAAAACCCTACGGGCAAAGAATAGAAGAGCTGTGAACGTATGAGTAATTATTAGGGGTGCAGCGAATGGTTATGCCGAAACCGAAAATGCAGAATGCACTTTGCCAAAAACCGCAACCGAAAATGAGAGTTTTTAAAAAATATTTATATTTTTTATATATAATTGTATTATATTCAACTAATATCATCAATTTAAATTAATATGAATGTATTGTTGCCCATTATTGGCACCTTTAGTGCAAGAAAAGAAAAACGCAGTCTGCCGTCTCTGACCATCTGTTGTATCATGTCCTCAGTCTCTAACCATCTCTTGTACCATGTCTGCAATCTCTTACTTAAACACACTGCTAATAGTATTAGCAAAATTTCCATTTGGTGCACCTCTAGCAGACATGATACAGGAGATGGTCAGAGACTGCAGACATGATACAAGAGATCAATGCAGTCCGTCCACCAGTGCCCATAGCATGCAGCCTGCCTGTGCCCAGCAGCCTCACTAGTGCCCATCGCCAGCAGCCTCACCAGTGCCCGTCATATGCAGCCTACCTGTGCCTAGCAACCTCACCAGTGCCCGTCATATGCAGCCTACCTGTGCCCAGCAGCCTCACCAGTGCCCATCATATGCAGCCTACCTGTGCCCAGCAGCCTCACCAATCCCTGTCACATGCATCCTACCTGTGCCCAGCAGCCTCACCAGTGCCCGTCATATGCAGCCTGCCTGTGCCCAGCAGCCTCACCAGCGCTCATCATATGCAGCCTGCCTGTGCCCCACAGCCCTGCCAGTGCCCATCATATGCAGCCTGTGCCCAGCAGTCTCACCAGTGCCCGTCATATGCAGATTGCCTATGCCCGGATCAGAGCGGCGATCTCCGTGTGTCAGGAGTAGGATTTGATTTGGCCGGGCCGCAGTAACAATGTCCTACCCCCTGTGATCACGTCACACTGATTCAATGTCGCGCCATTGGATCAGTTTGCCATCTATCACAGGAGGTGGGACATTGTTACTGCGGCCCGTGCAGTTCAGCTCCATGACACACGGAGATCGTGGCAAGGGGAGGAGAGAGTGGAGGACTGGGCGCGCCAGGATGACACCCCCGCAATGGGCGGCACCCGGGGTGGACCCTGCCCACTTTTGGCATCAACTTTTTTTTTCTTTCGGCAAATACCAAAAACACAGTTTTCAGCTGAAATTTGGGTGCACCTCTACAAATAATTAATGTTATTGCTATTTATCTCTACAGGTCCACTGTCAAAACAAATAATAAAATACTGCCATTTACAGCCTGTAAATAAAATGGATTTAAGTATTTGGAAACACTGATCACGGATTGATTTATTTAAAGGAAAGACCACTTAGCTGATGTATGGCTGACTGAACATCTACATTACAGAGAATGTTGCCAGTTAAAAGGTACCTATAAGCATAAAAGTGAAAGCTGCGTCATGTACATTAATGAGCCATGCATGTTCACTGCTATTTGTATGGCATAATGTGAAGGTAAAATGAGCAATTGTCAATGCATAAAGGTCAACACACTGCACTATTTTGTAACTGGTTTGGCTCTGGTTCTTTTGTACATTATGCCTCTCAAGCAGATGATGAAGCAGAACTGAAAGTCATCAATCATCACTATACGTCTTACAAAAGCTATTACATTTATTGGCACTGAGGGTACAAAAAGGGTGAAGCCAGCATGACACATTTACTAAGCACAGCTGAAGTAACTTTATGCCATTAAGTGACATCTTACAGCTCATTAAATTGTAAGGTGTTCTATGGTCAATAGATACAAACATGGAGCACACAAAGTAGTGGGCTATAATAAAAACAAAGCAAAATTGTACAACCCAAAATTAATATAAATCTTTTTTTTTGTAGGATATGGGTTAGGCTAAAAGCATTTCAGGTTTACAATTAATTGAATATTATAACTGAGGCAGCGCCTATATTTCGACTATGAAATCCAAAAAAACGCTGTTTTAATTTCATTATGTGTATATAAGAACAAAAAAACATGCTCTGCTCAGGGTCTGCACCAGAAATCACAGAGCCCCTATATTACACAATGTAAAGTTGCCCAATACCTATTATGTGTTTACTATGGCAGATGTAAGATAGCAAACTACTTGTTCTTATACTGCCAGAATTCTAACAAGTTGCAAGTAATAGCTAAATATAGGGGTACTGCTTCAACTTCCCCCAAGTACACCTCACACCACAGCAATGCATAACAAACAGATCTGTTTCTGGCATACACAGCTATATCTTGCTGTGAACCAGCTTCAACACAGTTCTTAAAGTTTACTAGAAAACATCTTAGACAGTGCATAACTAAAAACACAAATCAGTGAGGC
This sequence comes from Glandirana rugosa, assembly GCA_018402905.1. Taxonomy (NCBI): domain Eukaryota; kingdom Metazoa; phylum Chordata; class Amphibia; order Anura; family Ranidae; genus Glandirana; species Glandirana rugosa. The sequence continues at coordinate 794,084 of BLSH010124856.1, forward strand.
CTCCCAAAGAACTTTAACCCATTCACATTATTGCACTGCGGTAATTTGTTAGGTGCGTTGGTGTGATGACTGGTGCCATTCATTCTGAATGACATCAAAAACGCACCTTGCCAACAGACATGCATTGTCGCACAGTGCAAGGAACCACGCTTTTGAGCGTTTTTGAACACGGACAAAACTGCACCTTTCTTAGTGCATTTTGGTAATGCACTGCAAAAGTGTGAATGGGCCTTCAAATTTAAAGTGTTCGTTAACCCTTAGGCCTTGTTTACACCTGAGTGTTTTTCAGCTTGTAAAACTCTCAGCTTCGAAGCTCCAAAACGCCCAACAAGCAAAGTTCCATTCATTTCAATAGTTCCTGTTCACATATCAGTGTTCTATTGCTTGAAGCACAACACCTGAAGCTCAAAAAAGTACATGAGCTTCTTTTTAACAGATTACAAGAGTGTTTGGCCCCATAGATTTCAGTATAGAAACGCCTGACTTGAGCAGTAAAACACTCGTAAAAAATACTCAAATAGCCGCTCTCCACCCCTAATTTCCTCTCCCTCTCCTCCCCCTAGTGGTTTCTATTGGCAAACAAAAACGTCTGAAGCTGTAAAATGCTTGTAATACCCTTCTAAAATGCTTTAAAAAAAGCTTGTAAAAAAAAAAAAACACCCAATAAATCAATATGCTCAGGTGTGAATGGAGCCTGAAATTAAAAATACATATATAATTCCAAAGTTGCCTGTAACTTTATTTTTTATTGTAACTTTTTTATGTTTCTACAAAATACCAGGTGATCCTGCCAGTTCCCTGGGTTCCCGTTGCAAACTGACCATGCAAGGCACAGAAGTTAGATCCATCCTTACAAGGTCAGTATGCATCACTGGCACACCTGCCATCAGATACATTATGTCGTACCTATGCATGGCATACCTGTGTCTACTGTAGTCAGTTTACTCCCATGCCCCCTCCCAGAGCCTCGCTGTCAAAACTATAGTGCGCACAAAGGGAATCCTTCTTCCCCACGGTGTTTGAGCTGCCCCTTGGTAATCATTCTCCAGATGAGTTTAGGTAAGTAGGGAAGCAGCAGTAAGCTGGAGAAGGTTTTGTACAATATGCGTGAGAGCGCCTCCAGGAAGACAAACACCATTATTACAGGACATGGAAGAGGGTTGCAAACTGTTCACAATGTCAGCTGGAGTAAATGTAGGTATGGCACTGTGTGATGTGAAGATCAGCTAGAGGACTTAGAGACAGAATCTAGATTGCAGGTGGCTGGAGATGAGAGAGGGCCTACAGACTGTCCACAGAATCGAGTTGCGTTTAGGCTACTTTCACACTAGGGTGGGGGGCGGCAGCGGTAAAGCGACGCTAGTTTTAGCGGCACTTTACTGCTATTATAGCGGTGCTATGCCGCCACTATGCAGGCGGGAGCGGGGCACATTTAAACCCCAAGAGGGGGCTAACAGGGGGTTAAAAGTGCCACCGCAAGGCCCGATAGAGGCGGTGTTCAGCTGCTTCGGAAACGTCACCCATTGATTACAATGGAGGGGGTGGTGGAGGAGCTCAGCGCATCGCCCCAAACATGCTGCTTGCAAGACTTTTTTTCATGTCCGGGCTTTCACACTGGGGAGAATGGGGGGGGGGGGGGTGTTTCAGGTGCTGTACAGGCACTATTTTTAGCACCGCAGTGCCTGAAAAACAACCCAGTGTGAAAGGGGTCTTAGGGAACTGTGTGAGGTGGATAGCAGCTGTAGGACAAGAGGAGAGAGGCTAGCACTGTGGTCAGTTTTCTGTCTATGCTGAGAACTCAGCCTGCTCTCCTCCAATGATCAGACTTCGCCTTGTATGCCCCTTCCTCAACAGCCATTCGCTGGGAAGATCAGTGTGCTGCTGTTTCTCCTCCCTCTCTAAGATCCTTATGCAGCTGAGAACAGAGGGTATGTGATCACTTATAACTATTATGTATATAATTACATAAGTGGTTCATATAGTGAAGTTGGTGTTGAGTTATTCACTTTAACCGGTTCCTGACCGGCTCATGTACTTTTACTGCTGCAGAGTGGCAATGTCCTGCAAATCGCCGTCTATAAACGGCGGCTCGCGCGTGCACTGTAGCAGGCGGGGACGCCGCACTCTGCAGGAGTGTGGCCGCGGCTCGGGCGGACTCAATCTCTGCTGGCGAGCCGCAATTGCCTGGCAGAGAGGTAGAACAGGGAAATGCCAATGTAAACACGGCGGTTCCCTGCTCTGTCAGTGGGCATTTAAAAGATCTACTGATCCGTCACTATGCCCATGGTAGCCCAGCCCCCTCACAGTTAGAATACACCTAGGGAACACACTTAACCCTTAGATCACCCCCTGAAGGTTAACCCCTTCACTGCCAATGACATTTATACAGTAATCAGTGGATATTTAATTTCAGATTGCTGAATAAATGTTATTGGTCCCAAAAAAGTGTCAAAAATGTCTGCCTCAATATCGCAGTCCCGATAAAAATCGCAGATCACCGCCATTACTACTTAGCCCTCATACACATGGGCGTTTAACGCCACATTTTTGGGCGTTTTTTTTACAGCTCTCCATGTTATTCAATGGCCCCCTAAAAACGCCAACGTTTTTGAGCAGTAGAGGGCGTCGGCGTTAGTGAGCTGTAACTAGAACGCAGGACCAGCACATTCCGAGGCTGTAGCGTTTTGGATGCTAAACCGGCAAACCGCTCATTAACGCTCACTAACACTGTACCGGCGTTTTTGACGCCGGTGTTTTCAGGTTAAAAAACGCCTATTGAGGCCGACGCTCACTAACGCTGATGCAAAACGCAGAAAAAAATGCGGATTTTTCCCTGACGTCAGACCCGACGTTTTGCTTATTTTTAAGCATACGCCCGTGTGTATGAGGTCTTAAAGAGGAAATAAACCCAGGTGGGGTTTACTTCCTCTACATTCCCCTGTAAACTTGAAGCATCATGGGCTACTATGCATCTTATTATAGGCTTACCTGTAGGTTAAAGTGGTTGTCACGAGTTGACAACCACTTTAAAAAGGAAAAAAAAAATTGTAACACCACCAGAAATCCTCATGGTTTGTAAACGCGGCAACTTTTGCGCAAACCAATAAACAGCGATTGCGATTTCTTTAACCAAAAATATGAGGAATTATATAAATCGTCCAAAACCGATGAATACAGTTTTTTTTTTATATTTTTTTTTTTTTTGGATTTGTATTTTAGCAAAAAGTAAGAAATCCGCCGGAGAGCCGCGATCTCCTCACAGAAAGCAGGAACGGGGAACCGCCGTTGTAAACACGGTGGTTCCCCGTTCTGTGAGGGGGGGCATGCCAGATCTACTGTCACTGGGATTGGTTAGATCTGTCATGCCCTGCCAACCCCGCCCCCCCCCACAGTTAGAACACACCCAGGGAACACTTTTAACCCCTTCACTGCCCCCTTAGTGTTAACCCCTTCCCTGCCAATGACATTTACACAGTAATCAGTGTATTTTTATATCGGATCGCTGTAAAAAGGTCATTGGTCCCAAAAAAAGTGTCAAAAGTGTCAACAACGTCCAACATGTCCGCTGCAATATCGCAGTCCCGCCCCATTATCAGTAAAAAAATAAAAAATGAATAAAAACGTCATAAACCAATGTCCATAGTTTGTAGACGCTATAACTTTTGCGCAACCCAATCAATATACGCCGATTGTGATTTTTTTTTTACCAAAAATATATAAAAGAATATATATTGGTCTAAACTGATGAATAAATATTTTTTTTTTTTTGGACTTTTATTGCAGCAAAAAGTAAAAAATATTGTTCTTTTTTCAAAATTGTCGCTCTTTATTCATTTATAGCGGAAAAAATAAAAACCGCAGAGGGGATCAAATACCACCAAAAGAAAGCTCTATTTGTGGGGGAAAAAAGGACGCCAATTTTGTTTGGGTACAACACCGCATGACCGCGCAATTGTCAGCAGAAAATTGGTCCGGGCAGGAGGGGGGCTTAAGTGCCCAGTAAGGAAGTGGTTAAGGTCATCACAAAGGACGAGGGGGCACTCTTTACGTCTAGAGGAAAAAAAGATTTCATCTCCAAATACGGAAAGGTTTCTTCACAGTTAGAGCTGTGAAAATGTGGAATAGACTCCCTCCAGAGGTGGTACTGGCCAGCACAGTAGATTGTTTTAAAAAAGGCCCGGATTCTTTACGTAATGTACATAATATAAATGGGTATTAATAGTTATAGGTAAAGTTGATCCAAAGAAAATCCGATTGCCTCTTGGGGAATTAGGAAGGGATTTTTTCCCCTGCTATAGCAAATTGGATCATGCTTTGCTGGGTTTTTTTGCCTTCCTCTGGATCAACTGTGGCTGAAGGATTGTGTATGGGATTGTATGGTTATATATATATATATATATATATATATATATATATATATATATATATATTTTTTTTTCTTTTTTTTACTGGTTGAACTAGATGTGTCTTTTTTAAACTTGACCAAGTAAGGGGGGAAACATTATGTTTTTTTTTAACCACTTCAGCCCTGGAAGGATTTACCCACTTCCTGACATGGCCATTTTTTGCGATATGGCACTGCATTGCTTTAACTGACAATTGCGCGGTCATGTGGCGCTGTACCCAAACAAAATTACCGTCCTTTTTTTTGCCTCACAAATAGAGCTTTATTTTGGTAGTATTTGATCACCTCTGCGGTTTTTATTTTTTGCGCTATAATCCAAGAGCGACAATTTTG
>BLSH010124856.1:798831-820490 GCA_018402905.1 Glandirana rugosa
TGGTCATTTTTTTTCTTTTATATATATATATGTGTATGGGATTGTATGGTTATATATATATATATATATATTTTCTTTTTTTTACTGGTTGAACTAGATGTGTCTTTTTTAAACTTGACCAAGTAAGGGGGGAAACATTATGTTTTTTTTTAACCACTTCAGCCCTGGAAGGATTTACCCACTTCCTGACATGGCCATTTTTTGCGATATGGCACTGCATTGCTTTAACTGACAATTGCGCGGTCATGTGGCGCTGTACCCAAACAAAATTACCGTCCTTTTTTTTGCCTCACAAATAGAGCTTTATTTTGGTAGTATTTGATCACCTCTGCGGTTTTTATTTTTTGCGCTATAATCCAAGAGCGACAATTTTGAAAAAAAAAAACAAAAACAAAAACATTCATTCACCAGTTTAGGCCGATATATATTCTTATACAAATTTTTGGTAGGGAAAAAAAAAAAAAAAAAATCGCAATAGGTGTATATTGGTTTGCGCCAAAGTTATCACGTCTACAAACTATGGGATATATTTAGGGACTTTTTTTAAATAATGTTTTTACTGGTAATATCGGTGATCTGTGATTTTTAGCGGAACTGCGACATTGCGGCGGACAAATCTGACCCCAAGTCACTCTTTTAGGGGACCAGTGACATTATTAAATTGATCAGTGCTATAAAAATGTAGTGATCAATGTATAAACGACACTGGCAGGAAAGGGGTTAACACTAGGGGCGATCGAGGGAATGGGCTGCCTGGAACACCATAGAGATAGATGTTCCTGATCACTGGGAACTGCGGATCTCTGAGATGTCCCCTGTCAGAAAGGGGATCTGCCTTGTTTACATAGGGCAGATCCCCGTTCTGCCTCTGTATACCGCGATTGAGGGTCACTGGCAGACAGAGTCCATCAGACCTGCGGGCGCGCTGCCGCGGCGTGCAGTGGGTGCCCACTATATCACATCGATGTATGCCCACTCCGATTTGCGCTACCGAGCCACCTTGCCGCAGTATAACTGCGGCGGGCGGCCGGCAATCGGTTAATATGTATACACACGTTTTGACTTTCATTTCTATTTTAAAATGAATGAGTTGTTTTACAAGGTGAGGGTTTACATATATTTTAATCTGGGTACACACTGTGGGGGAGATTTACTAAAACTGGTGCAGCTGTGCATAGTAACCAATCTGCTTCTAATTTCAGCTTGTTTAATTAGGCTTTGACAATAAGCCTAGGTTCACATTGAAGCGATTTCACATGTCAAATGGCACCGATTCCCAAAAGTAGCTTCTGTACTACCTTTGGCGACTTTGGGTGCAATTTCAATAGACATCTGCGCAGGAAGCCGCAAAGATGTCTCTGAAATCACCCCTGAAGTCGGATTGACAGGCGGGTATGAAATTGCACGTATTCAGCTAAACTCGCACATTTCAGTTCTGCAGCGGTGTGAACCTGTGCTAAATACTATAAGCTAATTGGTTACTATGCACACCTGCATCAGTTTTCATAAATCCCCCTGCAAGTTTTTTTTTCTTCAACCAGCAAGCTGAATAATAATGATAATAAAAGAAATAAACAAAAACCACGTACAGGTTCCTGCATCCACACAAATTATGTGAATGCATGCATTTCCCCTGCTTACATTCTGACAGCGCCCCCACCCCATTTTAATAAAAACATACAGCTTATTTTATTAGAACATTACCTGTTACCATTACTTACATGTTTATGAATAAAATTATGGAAGAACTGTTAGGAGCAAGGTTTATTGCAAGTAGGTTAATGTGATGTTATACCTGTAGTTTTTATGTAACATGTATAGGAAACTAGGATATCATTTATTTTGTGTTTTGTATTTAATGCACATGTTTCCTGGTGTTATTTCATGTAAGAAGCAGAAAATAAGAGAAGACAGGGAAAATGGCCTCTATAACAAAGAGTAAAAAGATCTGTGGAATAACAGCATTTATTGCACAAGGTCACACCAGAAAAATAAGGACATTTCCAGGAATAAATCTATAAAACCTTGTGTTGTTCCTAGAAATTACCGATAACCATTTATACACCTTGTGTTTATCTTTTTTTTTTCTCCTTTACCCCAAAATGTAAAAATTTGATAACAAATTACTTAAGTGATGTTTCACAGTATAGGCAAAACAAATTCTAACAGTTTGTTTTAACCAATAAATTTATAGCACTAAAATAAATGTACTTTATTTTTCCACCTTAAAATTATGAACTTACATAATATGGCTCCAATTATGCACTACTCAACAAACTAGTGTGGGAGATTAGCTTGTGTGGATCACTTTTCGTGGGAAGAAGGCAGCATGTAGGCAAAACTTTCTTAAAATCTGGCTGGTTACCAGGTTTATTTTGGTAAAAGGTTGCAGGTTTTGAAACAAACAAAAATAGCAACAACAAAACCCTGCCGTCCGGCGCTAACTTAATACAGACAGGATACCTCTCTATACGATGTCAGGCTTGTCCCTGACACCTTCGAACAAACAAATGAAAACCTTTACCTTTTTGCAGTCTTTAGAGCAAACAAACATGCTTTTAGCTCCCTCAGTCTAGCTTACTGAGCCCCAGGGTGAGCTCCACTGAGAACTCTTCCTGGTTATTTAAACCAGCTGAAGAGGGATTTGGGTGGACCAGAAACTCTGGGCCGGAACTAGCTTTGCCATGGTGGTTAGCAAAACCTGGGTCGGACTCTCACTAGTCCAGTCCCAGTGAACACATGCGAGGCGACAGATATCGCCCATCGACTATCCCGCCACGCATAACATTACACTATATACAGTACACGTTCACAGCAATGCATTTTTGTGCCTCTGCGGTATTGGAAAATGTCAGGGACTTTTTTAAATGCAAAACAGTGCTTTTTTGCGTTTTTGGTTCATAAGACTTCAATGCTGCAGAAAAGCATCTAGTTTTGGTAAAAAAAAAAATGCAAAAAGAACTGCAAAAACGCTCAAAAGCATACTGCATAGGTGTAAATGGAGTCTAAAGCAGGAATGCTTTTAAAAATAATGCAATGGGTAGTTTTTTTATTCAAGAAGCTTCCTAAAAGTGAAGAAAACAGGGAAAAAAAGAAACATAACTGAAATAGAGCAATGGTTTCCCCAAAAGAATGGTGGGACTTGGAAGTCACGAAAAACATACATGAATTAAAAAGATATAAGTTTTATTAGTACCAACAAGACATACTGAGTAAAAAATGGTTTCCAATATATAAAAGCAACTGTACTGCTCATAGACCTGCTTATGGTTCAAGTAGCACCTGTTTGTATTTTCACACATTGTAACTAAGCTTTTATATATTGGAAACAATATTTTACTCAGTATGTCTTGTTGATACTAATAAAACGTATATATTTTTAATTCATGTATGTTTTTCGTGCCTTTAAAGTCCCACCATTCTTTTGGGGAAACCATTGCTCTAAATACTAGGGATGGTGGCCGATTCATTAGCAGATATTATTTGCCTCCTGGTCAATTTCAACATAACTGAAATGAATATTTGGAGTGACCACCTTTTGTCTTTCTCTTTAAGCTCCATTCACACCTGAGCGTACTGGAAGGGGCCATTCTGCCCACGATTCCAGAATTGTGGCAAAACACGGAACACGTTTCATGTTTGCGATGCCATTATTTCTTAATGGCACCCAAAGTGGTGGGATTTTGCAGCGATTGTCTTGTGACAAAATGCACTAAAATCGCTGCAAAAATAAAATTGCACCGCCAAACGCTCCTGGCTGTGCCAAAATTTGGTACATGAGCTGCTTTGGAGAGGAGGAAGGCCCATTCAAATGAATGGTGCCACTTCAAAAACTCGCCACAAAAACACAAAATAAAAGTTGTGAATGGAGCCTTATACACTTGCTTTCAGTTTTTAAAGGTACTCGTGGATTAGGTTGTTCTATGCATTCTACAACAAACTTTGGTCAGCTGCCTGATTTTTGTCCCCACAATTATTCCCACACTTGCTTGATGATGTTAAGATTACATATTAACGTATTATTAAAAGCATTCCAGCTTTATAGTGAATACCACAATATGCACACACATATAGTACTTTGCCCAGCAATAAGAAAAACAAAATGTGTATAAGTATAGTCATACTGATTTTGAAGGCCAAAGATATCCTGCAATCAAATGTCCCAGTATACTGTATATTAAAAACAGGTCACAGCGACAAAACATAAAAGTGATTGCCTGTGACGTGAATTCTCTGGAGTGCTAGAATATTTTAAGATCCTAAAACATATGGGGTACATCAGCTTGTTTTAGACCCAGAGTAAGATCCAATTACAATCTTAAGGCCCCATGCACAAAGATGTTTTCAGGCATGAAGTGTGAATGTGTGCCAGTGTCCTAATCAGGAAAATACAACATACATGTGGGTAAATAGCAATGCACAGAAGTACAGGGGAGTACACTCATTCACTTCAATAGAAAGTTGTAGTCCCCAACTGTATCTCCTTGGACATGGGAAAAGGCTCTCTTTTCAATGCTAGCCATGTTTTATGTGCATGCATCTGTGACTTTGGAGGCTGACAGACATAAGACAGACATCAGATACAGAATAGTGACAGTAAAGCAAAGCTATAGAGTAAACATTAGTATGTGTTTACAGTCGCTATATGATTATTTCAGCTTTCCCCTTACATAAGAACAATTTAAAAAAATGCAGCATTGGAAAAAAAAACAAAAAAAACCCTGAGCTCTTGCAGCAGGAATAACACTCTGTGGACTGCACTCACTCTCACAAGAAAAAGGTCTCTTTTATTCCTTATTACAAAAATCATTCACCAACCTCAGACATTTCTATATGAGAAATGATAATGCTGTAAAGGCCACTGAGAAAGAGACCAAGTTGACTTAAAAGTTAATAACATTCAATGGACAGTCTTGGTTACTTGTACCTTTCTATAATGAGGTACAGGGTCCTGCTCATTAAGGCTTATAGGAAATCAGTTCATGTTCATGACAGTCATATCTCTTTCTGACCACAGACAAAAGTGTGAAGTGTGATTAGCATTGAATTCATTAAAGTAAGACAATGTGACTTCTAACTATTCACAATTTTTGTGCAGTTAAATGTCCAAATAGATTGGAGATGGTGAATGACTGCATATGAATAAAATCATACCTTCTATATTATTTTTTATAACCAACCTCAACATGAAGCTCTGTAAAAATAAGATTTATATGGAATTAAATGTGATTTTGCATTAGAGCTCTCAACACCACCCTATGCTGGAACTAGTCAATACTAGGTGCAATGTACTTCGCTACTGAAAGCTGACAATTTAAAGTGGGCCTTTCAGTAACTTTGCAAGTCTGCATTCTTGACGCAAATATACACTATATTTTTGGTCAAGTCCATCAAGCTCAAATCCAAGCACAGATACTTATTTTAATGTTAATATTTACTAAGTGTTTTCTTACTCTTTAAGGCTACTTTCACACTGAGGTGATTTTCAGGCTCCTTAGCGCTAGAAATAGCCTCTAAAAAGCACCTGCCTCCTATTCATTGCAGTGTGTCTCTTCACACTGGGGCGGTGCGCGCTTGCAGGATGGTACGAAAAGTCTTGCAAGCAGCATCTTCTGGGTGGGTTGGGAGCACTGTAACCCACGCTCCCAAAACACCCCTGCCCATTGCAATGAATGGGCAGCGCTTCCAAAGTGCCGTAAAGGCAATTAGAAAGCGCCGCAAAATGGGACATTTAAAAAAAAGCGCCCCGCTAGCGGCCAAAAAGTGCCGCTAAAACAACGCTAAGGCTCCGCAAAAAGGAGCGGCACTTTAGCGCTAACCGCACGGGTGCTGCAGTGTTTAAGGGGTCTAAAATTTTCCAAGATTTGAGTTTAATAGTTTCTCAGTGTGCAAATTCACAGGTCAGTATGTCGTCTGTAAAAGTTAGGATTGACTTACTAATAAAATGTATTTCTTGGAGTACAGTACGGGACACCGGATTCTTTCAATCATTACAACTGGGTTATATCTAGCTACTAGATTTGGGCCAAACACCCCCCCCCCCCCCCAGTTAGGTTCATGCCAGAACTCTTGAACATCGCAAAATTTGGACCCAAACCCCTTTGAAGTCTATGGGACACAAATTAGAAAAATCAAAAGCACTCATTTTGAATGCAAGTTATTGACCATAAAAAGGGCATGGGGACCCGGGTACTGGGGGTTCCTGGGGAACATGTAGCAATGCAATTTTTTATTTAAAAAAAGATTGTTTTTACAAGAGCAGTGATTTTAACCACTTGCCGACCGCAGTCTGACGGCGGCAAGGTGGCTCGTTATCGCAAACCGCCATCATATGACGGCGGCTGCGATAACTAGTGCTGTGAGCGCGCGCTCACTGTGTTCCGGGGCGCCAGGGAGCAGGTAGGGTGGACTCGATCGCCGCCGTCTACCCGCAATGGGCCCTCCCACAGTGAGAGAACGGAGGTCCATGTAAGTAAACACGGATCTCCGTTCTCATAGAGGGGGAAGGGCGGTGATCACAGGCTTCCTCTATATGGAAGCCGTGATCATCCGCTTTCCCCAGCTAGGGCAGCCCACACAGTTAGAAAATGCCCAGGGAACACAGTTAAGCCTTAGAGCGCCCCCTCCAGGTTAACCCCTTCACTGCCAATGACATTTACACGGTAATCAGTGCATTTTTATAGCACTGATCGCTGTAGAAATGCCAATGGTCCCAAAAAAGTGTCAAAATGATCCGACATGCAATATCGAAGTACCGCTAAAAATCACAGATCGCCGCCATTACTAGTAAAAAATAAAAATAACCCCCCCCCCCAGAAATGAATTCTCATCGTCCATAAATGCAGCAACTTGCGCAAACCAATCAAAGGCAGATTGCGATTATTTTTACCAAAAATATGAGGAAGAAGCTAAATGGGCCAAAACCGATGGAAAAAATGTTTTTTTATATATTTTTTTGGATTTGTATTTTAGCAAAAAGTAAGAAATTTTTTTTTTTGCAAAATTGTCGCTCTTCTTTTGTTTATAGCGGTGATCAGAAATGACGCAGAGGTGATCAAATACCACCAAAGGACGCAAATTTTGTTTGGGTACAACGTCGCACGACCACGCAATTGTCAGATAAAACGTCGCAGTGCCATATCGCAAAAAGGGCTCTGGTCCTAAAGTGGGAAATCCTTCCGGGGCTGAAGTGGTTAATAATGCTTAAATTGAAACAAAAATGAAAAATTTTAAATATGGTGCCTGGGGGGTCCCCTTAGTCTGCCAGTAAAGTGGTGTATCCGTATTGTGTATAGAACCTGCTGCAGCAAAATTGACATTTATAAAGAAAAACAAATGACATTTAAATTGCCGGCAAAAGAATCCCATTGCTGCCAATACAAAAACGAAAACAAAAAAAAACGGTCATGTGGTGGCACCACCCCTTGATGCATGCTGGGTCAGCTCCATACCTGTTTAAGAATTGTCAAATGGCAGGGCAGGCATTCGCCAGTTAGCCTTCGTCATGGGCAGGGCGTTTTTTTTTTCCTTCGGGCCCAGCGGGCGTTGTGATTGATGATGTATCTACATCGGTGAACATTGTTTATTTTTTTTAAATACAGGAATTGTCAAAAACTGCCTCCTGTCAATTTATTTTTGACACTTTTTTAGTGAATGGGTAGGGGTACAATGTACCCCATACTCATTCACATGGGGGGGATCTGGGGGCCCCTCTGTTAAAGGGGGCTTCCAGATGCTGATAAGCCCCCTGTCCGCAGACCCCCACAACCAACGTCCATAGTTGTCAGGAAGAGGCACTTGTCTACATCAATATGGGGACAGGGTGCTTTGGGATGGGGGCCAGAGCTCCTCCTGCCCAAAGCACCCCCCCATGTTGAGGTATGGTTCAGGAGGTACGGAGAAAAAAAAATGTATACACACACACACATATATATTTATTTTAATAAAAAATATATATTTTTTAGTGACAGTGCTGATCCCGAGCACTGTGTGAAAAGGCAAGTGGTGTGTGAAGGTGTGTGCAGCCCTTATAATCAAGGGCACAGCAGTACTTCAGGGCTCCAACAAGGAAACAGAAGGTCTTCTGCCAAGAGGCCAGGGTGAGGATGCCAGAGCAGCAGGGAGCTGAAAGATAGAGCACTAAAAGAGACGTTTAAGCTTGAGAGCTGAGCTGCAGTGCTGCAAAAGGAAGCCAGGAGGCTTAAAGACATTTTTCTTTTGTGTTCTGAAGTGATGGAGGAAACCCTTGCAAAGGCAACCACTTGTTTTTTTGTGAAAAAACAAGCCCTGAAACAGGATTTCCTGGGTGGACTCAAGTAACTGGTAAGCACTGCACTTGAATGAAACATTCTAGAATATTGCAATATATAATACAAAAAAAAATCCCCTCCACTCATCAAAAAAAGCTTGATATTGCTATGCGTTCAACTCTCAAAGACCAGGATGTTCAACATCCATATTAGAATATAAATCCTCCTGGATCTCACATTGTGCCTCATGACTTGGGCCTCATTTACACTGCTGCTGGTAAACTGACGTTTTGAGGGATTTGGGCATTTTTTTCAGCTGCCCCTGAACTTTCCTCTACGTTATCTTATCAGTACATGTACACAGGGTTGTTTCCTAGCAGTTGAGTTTAAGGCCCCTTTCATACATACGTACCCCGTTTGTCCGTTTTTCATCCATCCGTTGATGGATGAAAAACGGACATCTTATGCAACTCTATGGAAAAACGGAAGACAACTGATGATCATTCATTTGCATCCGTTTTCATCCGCTTCCGTCAACATCCGTTTTTTTGAACAGATGAAAGCCCTATTTTTCATCCTTCAAAAAAACGGATGGGACAAAAAACGGATGTAAACGGATGAACGGTCCGTTTTTCATCCGTTTTTGCATTGGTAGTGGATGTAAAAAAAATGATGAAAAACTGATGACCACAGATGAAAAAACGGATGAAAAATGGATGAATGCTTCACCCGTTTTGATGTGACGGAACTGTATGTGTGAAAGGACCCTAAAGGCTTTTTTTGATACGCAAAAAAATGGGTTCAGACGCTAGTTCAGAGGCATTTGAAACGCGTCTAGGACCATTTCGTTTACAGGCGATCCCATTAAAAAAAAAAAAAAAAAAAAAAAAAAAAAAATTCTTTAAAAGAGCTCCTAGACGCGAACGTTAAACACGGCATGCAAAACGGCTGCTTTAGACGCCGACTTCTAGCTGTCAAAAAAAAAATCATTCAAGGGAGGGTGAGATAGCGTCCTGTGTAAATGTAGCCTAAAAATTAAGAACCAAGTAGTCCACATAAATTCATTAGCAGCTCCCTTTTAGGATTACTGTGCATAAGAGGAAGTGGAACCCTGGTACCCATGGACAATCGTAAACTTATAGTATATGTGATTTAATAAAACATGTTTTTACTAACCATTGTTCTTTTCTAGAAGACGCCGTTTCTTTTGTTGTCTCTCTTCTCTCTCTCTTTCTGCCATTTCCTTTGCTAACCTGACTCTCTTCAATTTCTCTTCTGCCTCTTTGCGCCTATTATTCTCCTTTGTTGCTTGCTATGGAAAAACAAGAAAATGAAATTCTGTTAACAGCCTGATGATACACAAATATGAAACACTATTTAAAATCAATCCATATACAAATGAAGATTTAGAACGACTGTACTTTTTCATGTTATGCAGGTTTTGCACTTATAGGCACTTTTTAAAAGTCCCAAAGAGAGAGAGAGACGTCACAGGGATTGCTGCACAATGAAAATTTAATGAAATCCAAAAAAGTTCAGAAGTGCCGCAACATGGGTGCTTTTAACCCCTTCTTGGGGGTTAAAAGCGCCCCGCTAGCAGCCGAAAAGCACCGATTAAACAGCGGCCTGCACTCCAGTGTGAAAGTGCCCTTAAGCAAACTGGTTTGCAAGGTATCGTATACATCACTAAAATCATTACTTTCAGGGTGCTTGTATAGACAACGCCAGAAAATATAGCTGTAAAACCACTAGCAATAATGTGAATTGGTAATTCTGTACAAGACAGAAGAAAACTCAATACATATCAGACAAACTATCTTTCATCAAGGAAAACATGAATAAACCATTCTGAAAGCATCAATTTAGTTTAACTCCCTCTATAACAGCATATGGTCAAGACTCCTGGGTACCTTCTCAACATGATCATTGACCATGGTCCTTCAGTTTGCTTAGCTTGCTAGTAACTGAGGTTCATACTCTTAGGGCCCTTTCCCACTGCTCTGTGTACTGCTCGCACTCACTGAAAAAAAGCATAGGTGCTTTTACCACAATTTTGCTGTGTTTCAGATGCATTTCCTGTGCATTTTTGGGTTGCCTGCACCTGTGAAAAATGGAATAACTCAAAAATGCACCAAAAACACAAATCGCAGTTGCGTTTTTACTGCAATTTCAATTAATTTCAAAGGGAAGCTGTGTTTTTGATGCAGCAAGCAGGACGTTTCAAAACACGCTGCCCCTGTAACGCAGTGGTGTGGAGAGTCCCATAGGATTTAAAGGCAAACTTTTTTCTTGCATTTTTCTACATAGGAAAAACGTATGAGTGTGAAAGGGCCCTTAATGATGGTTGCTACTACTAACAGGATGTTGTATTAAATGGTACCCTAACTTTACTATTACTGGACCTTTCAGTCACTCATGCATCCTCCATTTGTAGAAGCTGTAAGACGACTGCTACAATTGGAGCAGTTAGGAAAAAAGGCACCTTGATGAGTGCCTGTCACAGCTCCATCTTTTCTATTAACCCCCTGCCCCCTCCCCAGCAGCAGAAGATAATGGCGGCAGAAGTGGTGGGTAATCAGAAGAGTGAGATTTCAAGGAAAGCAGGAGCCAGCAGCACATGGGACACATTGGATTAAAAGTAAAGAATGTGCCTTGTGCTGATTTTTTTTTAATTATTATTTTGTTTAAACGTTGACTTTAAGAAAGAAAAAAAAAAGTTATGCACATTTTTAAAGCACAGCAACAATGTGCATTGCAGATAGGCGGATAGAGGAGAGCATATGGTGAAAAATGTTCTTTTGATCACATAGCTCTCTTTCTGCTGTGTTAAACAGAGAGGACTCCATGGGGCACTGCAGGCTGCATACCCCGGCCCATATTCTTTAAAAGTCATTTGGCAATTTAATTATACATTATTTGCAATCTGCTTCCTTATTGCATACTTTGCTCACTTCCATACTCCCAAACCTGCACCGAATTACAAGCCACATTTAGGCATGTGCTGCAACAGGGTATTCATTTTTTGTTCACTTCTAATAGATACCGATGACACCGCTTTTCTCAATGCCCCACTAAAATTTAGTCAGGTGGTCATAATGAAGCAATGCACCCTTCTATTTATTGAGAAATCAGTTTGAGAAAGGGCACAGTGAAGAAATAAGCCATTTCTTCGGTATATACACCTATGCATCTTCAAGAAAGATTGCAAAAAATCATGCTGCCTACACAGTTTACCTAGAGGTTAGTGTCATCTTCTCAGCAATACTGACATTATAAAAAAAAAAAATGTATATAACATTTTTAATGGATTGTCGCAGTAAAGAAACCTGTAGGTTGTGCTCTCTGTCCGTCACCCATGTTTAGAGATTTAGCAAAAACTAAGACACATTTGTTGATATCTTTCTAATACAAACAGTACACTATTATCATAAAAAAATTAAAAAATGAAACTGCCATATTATTTTTTTTTCTCCTAAATGAAATAAGCAATCAATTTAATTATGGTTGAAAGTGATGGAAACTAAAGTCTAAGGAAATTAGCAAGCAACAGTTGATAATGTAGTCATTAAATCAGCATGTAGCGTATGGGATCAGATTTCATGCTTCTTTTGCTGTAGCTGCTCTTTGAGATAACAGAGGAGCATGAGGAAGACAATTTTAATTTGCATAATTAAAAAATAAAAATAGGCATTGGTTACAGTTGTATAATTAAAATATACTGTATAGGAGAGACATGGAGCCATTTGTCAACACGTGTTAAGGCCTTTGTAGGCATGTAAGACAGTTTTGCACAGAAGTGGAGAGCCTACGATCTAATAGAGATCACAGTTTCTAGCTTGCGGCTGGACAATTTGACACTCATGGAATATTAACACATACACACCTATTTAATCAGGTTTACCAATCCCAATTTTCCTATAGCATGCAAAGACGTGGAGCTAGAGTGACATGCTAGATCAACATTTAAACACCATTCAGAGTTTGGTCTGGTTAGTTATCACTCAGGGCCAGTTCACACATAGGCAATCAGACTTTGCTAGGTGATTTGAACGATACTTCACGGCGACTTCAGTGGGACTTTGGGCAACTTACAATGCGACCTCCATGCCAGGCGACTTTGCCCGTGGCCAATCAGAGAAGAGAGGGAGAGGGTTGCCTGGGTAATTCGTGGGGAGCATCTGTGTAAACTATTTCCTTTTTCCTGTAAAATCGCTTCAATATAAACGGGGCATCTGACTTGGAGGCGAATATCATTGAATTCTATGGGCACAAGTCGGACAGAAGCCGGCTTGAAGTAGTACAGGAA
The DNA here is from genome assembly GCA_018402905.1 of Glandirana rugosa. Taxonomy (NCBI): domain Eukaryota; kingdom Metazoa; phylum Chordata; class Amphibia; order Anura; family Ranidae; genus Glandirana; species Glandirana rugosa. The sequence continues at coordinate 811,387 of BLSH010124856.1, forward strand.
CCTTTTCTGAAGTCGGAGCGACTTCAGTAGTGTACATTAAGACGGCTCCCATTCATTTCATTGGGATTTCTGATGTCGCCTATGTGTGAACCGGCCCCAACACTGCTCATTAGGGAAATTCTTGGAAATATTTCTGAACGACTTAAAGCAGAATTTCAGTCATTTTTTCATCTTTCCATCTATTAAATCCTCTGCCCTTGTTGTTTTAACTTTAGATAGTAAAATGTTTTTTTTTTCTGCCAGTAAATATCTTATACAGCCCACTTCCTGTTTCTTGGCTGGAAAAATGCCTCTACATTTGACATCATGCACAGCTCTCTCTCTGAGAGTTTGCCAGGAAGGGAGGAGCCATGAGAGGGCCAATGAGAGTTGCAGAGCTGGAGGTGTGCCTTTGTGTGTGTGTAAATCCAGGAAGTTAACAGGCAGCAGCTTCAGCTGTCCAGTTAAAATGACTGCAGCCAGACATAATGGAGGGAGATTTCTTCAGCATATTTGGCATGTACAGAATCACAGTATATGTAAAATAATATGCAAAGTGATTGGAGGGAAGCTTCAGAATGGCAAATGTTTTTATTACAAATTATGTGAACAGACTGCAGTTCTTCTTTAAGCCCTGTTCACATCTGATCAATGTATAATCTTAGGATTCTGCCTACGACTCCAAATCACACTAAAATCGCAGCAAAACATGCAATGTGCTTAGGGTCTATCCATTCGTAATGGCACACTAAACGTGGTTAACGGACACACCTTTCGTCGCGCTCCGCTGTGCGCCCGAAAAGGTACGATCGCTTCTTTACCGCACAAAAGCAGGCCCATTCAAGTGAATTGGCTGAAACACGCTAAACTTGCGCATATAGATGCGAGCAGAAACACACGTTCCTGCAATGCGATAAAAGGACCCTGAAAAGTGCTATACAATTAAGCCTTGCAAGATAGCAATGAACTAAAATCTTTCACATAATATAGTTTGAAAGAGTGAATCTACAAGATTGGTTCTTAAAGCCGCGTACACACGAGCTGAAAATTGCATGGCAATTTTCGCAGGATGAACGATCTGTCGATTTTCGGATCGTTAGTATGGTGCTTTCAACAGCAGATTCAGATTTTTCATACAACAAACGCTGGATGCAAAACTACGCATGCTTAGAAACGAAAGAATACATACAAAACTATTAAATACATTACGTCGCTTCTGAAGTTGAATTCTGTTGTACGAGAATTTTCTTATGGTAAGTAACCTCTTACTTTCGATATGAGACTAACATGCAACAAAAAACGGACAAACATTTGTCGAAAATCTGATTGTGTGTACGAGGCTTAAGTCTGTAATTTTTGCACCAGGAAAATACCAGCTTGACTGTGGCTGCTAGAAGCAGTGAATACCTGTGGCTTTTTTTTGGTATTGTGTACGTAATTCAAAATATTGACATAGTTATATACCACAGATAGTAAAAATGTCATGTAACAATTGAAAAAAGTGATATATTTTTTTCGTCAGCTGTATTAGGCTTATTAAAACTTAGATGTATGTGCCAATATTTCACCAAATTAAACGTCAAAACATTTATCAAACATGGGACTGGAGCTAATTTGTCATGACCTCCAAATGTTTAAGCATGACGCAACATTTAGGAACCAAGATAAAATTTGCAAAAGGCATGCGAAATTGCGCCAGCTATCCCAAATTTTAAATCAACGTAGCAGACACAAGCATGCACTTTTGTAAATAACTGTGGTAATGGTTTAACCACTTCAGCCCCGGAAGGATTTCCCACTTTAGGACAAGAGCACGTTTTACGATTCGGCACTGCGTTGCTTTAACTGTCAATTACGCGGGCCTGCGATGTTGTACCCAAATTAAATTTGCGTCCTTTTTTCCCCCACAAATAGAGCCTTCTTTTGGTGGTATTTGATCACCTCTGCATCATTTTTGATCACCGCTATAAACAAAAGAAGAGTGACAATTTTGCAAAAAAAACCCCCAAATTTCTTACTTTTTGCTAAAATACAAATCAAAAAAAAAAAAAAATTTTTTTTTTCCATCGGTTTTGGCCGATTTACATTCTTCCTCATATTTTTGTTAAAAAAACCCCCGCAATTGGCGTTTATTGATTGGTTTGTGCAAAAGTTGCCGCGTTTACGGATGATGAGAATTCATTTCTGGGGGTTTTATTTTTTTAAATTTTTTACTGGGGATGGCGGTGACCTGCAATTTTAGCGGTACTGCGATATTGCGGAGGACATGTCGGATGATTTTGACACTTTTTTGGGACCATTGGCATTTATACAGCGATCAGTGCTATAAAAATGCACTGATTACTGTGTAAATGCCATTGGCAGTGAAGGGGTTAACCTGGAGGGAGCGCTTTAAGGGTTAACTGTGTTCCCTGTGTTCTAACTGTGTGTGGGGTGGGCTGGGGAGGAGAGTGATCATGGCTTCCATATACAGGAAGCCTGTGATCACAGCCCTTCCCCCTCTAACAGAACTGAGATCCGTGTTTACTTACACGGACCTCCGTTCTTTCACTGCGTGGGGCCATTGCGGGTAGCCGGCGGCGATCGAGTCCGTCCCACCCGCTCCCTGACCCCCCCGAACACAGTGAGCGAGCAAGCGTGCCTCTGGCAGCGTGCACTCACTCACAGTGCGGGATATCGCAGCCGCCATATGACAGCGGTTTACGATATCGAGCCACTGTGTCGCCGTCAGACGCCGGTCGGCAAGTGGTTAATGTGGGAATTAGCCTAACTTGCAAAAGTATGAATTTGTGAATAAATCACTATACATGAGATAATTGTGTTATTTCACTATCCTGGCACACCCGTTGCCACTGCCAATTGGCTATTACTGGTAGTACATCAGAGTCTTAAGAATATCTCTGGGAACTACGTCAGGGAGATGGGTCGGTTTGGGCATTCTATGGGCTCTGTCCAGCAACATATCTCATGGAGTAAGATCTGGGATGAGTTTAAGGAACAACTGGTGTAGATATGAGACTATATCATTTTGCTTAACCGCTTCAGAGATTCCCCTGAGCTTAATATTATTTTAGCAGGAGCGATCCTCAAGATATGCCACCTTAAGTTGAAGTTTGCATAATGCTTCAATTTGTTTGTCATGTGCATCCACCATCTCATCATATGCATTATCAACTTCCCTAATTTGGGATTCTAAGATATCAGTGTGATCTTCTATGGAATCAATGCAATTGGTCAGTTGAGATCTAGAAGAGCGTAGTTCTTGCTGTAGTCCAGCATTGCTTTAAGTGAAGTTTCTGAGGCCAGGGCATCAGAGCCATGGAATGTGGCTAATGGTGCTGAGTATTCTGCAGCCAAGCCAGCTTGTGACTGTGAAGAGACTGCCCAGTGATGTTTCCTTGTCTGAAGAGGCTGCAGTGTGCAGGAGACAGTGACGGTCTCTTACCTCTATCAGCAGTGGTTAGCGTATAAGCTTTTCCATAGCTTCCAAGGTCTCCTGCTCTGGGTCTGTTTGTACCTGAAGCGGTGAGTGAGAGTGACCATTTTCCTCTGCGCCATCTTTGTTTCTATCCCTTGCTGGCTGTATGAAATAGTCTGAGTCGGCGTGGTGCTTGTACCCGATTTTTCTTTTGGGACATTGCCTGCCAGGTGCCTGCTGTCTTCCCTTCCTTCTCGGAGATCTTCATGGCAGGCAAGATTGCAGCAAGCTGCTGTAGACACCACTGGTAATGCAGAGGAACCAGTTCAAACAACCATCATGCCCTGCGGCCAGGACACACCCCCTTTCTCATCAGCAGTCTATAGCAGTCTTGTGACTTCTATCAGCATCCAGCTGAACACTCACTTTCAATCATTTTTATTAAAGAGGTATGTATCAAGAATTATCTCTTTAAATATTTTACGTTGCTCTTTTGGCAATTCATTTTTTTTGTATTGTCTAAAAATCGTTTAACAAAATACTCCAAAAATATACCATAAAAAGGAATGATTTTCTGTGTCTGGATACAAGGAGCCACTCATTACAGATTTCTTCTGTGGAATACATTGGCGAGTCACCATTGTCTTTACTTGATCTGCTCAGAATCTAGTGAATGGGAGCTATTACTTACAAACCAGTTTTTATGAAGAAACAGAAAAGTGATTGCAGAAAAAGACTCAGTAGTCCAGCGAGTCGGCCCCCCCCCCTTTTTTTCTATTTGTTTTTACATTAACCTTGTTGTCTGACTATAGATTTATGTTTATCCCAAGCATGTTTGAAGCCATTTACTGTTGAATGTCTCATAACCTCTGTTGGTAGTTTATTCCAATCAACCACCCTTTCAGTAAAATAATACTTTCTAAGATTAGTTTTGAACTTCCCTTCAGTTAATTTGAGGTCATGTCTCCGTGTTCTTGGTTTTATATTGAAAAGACTGCCCTCCTGAACCTTATCTCCCCCTTGATGTATTTAAAGGTTTCAAATATGTCTCCCCTTTCCCTTCTTTCCTCCAGACTGAAAATATTAAGTTCCTGAAGTCACTCTTGATATGTTTTATCCCCCAGACCTTTCACCATTTTTGTTACCCGTCTCTGAACTCGTTCTATCTTATCAATATCTTTTTGTAAGTGATGCCTCCAGAACTGGACACAGTATTCTAAGTGAGGTCTCACTAGGGATCTATATAGAGGAATCAGAGCCTCCTTCCTCCGGCTGGTGATCCCTCTACTGATGCATCCCAGAATTCTATTTGCTTTCCTCACTGCCTGGTCACACTTTTTACTCATTTTGCAATCATCTGAAATAAGCACCCCAGATCTTTTTCTTCTGTAATGCTGGCTAACACTGTATCCCTAATGCTGTACTCACTAAGGGGATTCTTATTCCCTAGGTGCATAATTTTACATTTCGAAATATTGAATTGAAGTCTCCACTGCTTTGACCAATCTTTCAGCAATGCCAAATCATGTTCCATGTTACAGACACCTCCAGGGATATCAACCCTATTACCCACCTTTGTATCATCAGCAAAGAGGCATACCTATGAATGTACTTATTCATCTACTGTATGAATGGCTATGTTAATATAATACTTCATATGCAAAGAAGATGACACAGTGATGGGGAGATTAGTGGTCTTTACATAGTGGTTAGGGTTTTTATTTTTTTTAAGCATCCAGTTATCATAGATAGTTTTTTTAGTATTTCATATCAGCACTCGAGACACCTGGAAAAATGTGCTAGATGAGATCAAATGGCAAGGAACTAGCAGTGAATAAATGTACCACATACTATCCGAGCATGATTGAATTTTTCCTCAGGTTCCTCTATTTTGCTCTACAAAAAAGGTGGAAAGGGTGCAAGTGTCTGAAAAAGCAAAAGGGTGCACTAGACCGAATCAACATTTATTGAATACATGTGACAAAAAAAGAGAAACACACAGTAGGAAAGGCACTCACAATGTGCTGGTGAGACACAGACAGTATTAGGCTACATACACACTTAAGCATTGGCCCAATGGAATGTAGAGAAGCCCAGCAAAAGTAATTGGAGGCTGCTGGCTACCACAGCTAATTGTAGCTTACATATAATTGCTTTGCAGAGATCACATGCGAATGATCATCCCTGGATGTAGAACCAATTAGCACCATTTAGCTATGGGTGGCAGTCCGATTGAAAGCAATAGGATGATACTGGCTCCCACAGATAATTACAGCTGCTTGCATATAATTGCTTTGCAAAGATCACCTTTGCATTATTGCCCTTGGATTCAGATTGCTTGTGTCCAGGGCCAATCACTTGCAGGTGATCATTGCATAGAGATTACATATGAGCGGTCACAATTAGCTGCTGGGGTGGTAGCCTTTCATTACTTTCAATGGGGCTGCCTCCCGAAGCTAATCTCCGGGACCCCCTGCTGGGGTTCTCGCATCTAGCTGCTGCTAGGCCAATTTGTAAGAGTGAATGTGACCTTATGCAGGATACACACAAAGTTTTTTCACTCTACCCTGCCGCTGAAAAAAAAAAACAAAAAAAAAAAACAAACTTGCAGACACAAGCGATGTTAGTATTGCAATCTCCCCTGTTGAGCTATTGTGTTCTATCTGTCCCCTGCCAGAACACACTGATCAGCACTTGCAGCCATTGGCTGTGAGTGCTGATCAGATACTGTATTTCCAGCATGCTCGTTCGACAGATGCCAGTTGGGAGAGTGGCTTCTGTCGGACAGGGAGCTATACAAAAGGTGTGGGTTGCCCAGCCTTAGCCACAGTCAACTGGAACACCTGCCATCTGAATCATGCCTGTGTAAGTCATTTGATAGCATGCAGAGCCTTGCAAGGTGCCGGTCTCTATGCTTCAGTTAAGAAGGCATCAATACTTTTCCCTTACTGCTCTTGGGCACCACTATGATTGATAGAATGTGTTTTGGGGACTCAGGCCAACCATAGTAGTAACATACTTCTGAGATAAGCAAAAATGGCTCCCAGATTAACCCCTGCATAACCAAGATTAAACAGGGGGAAAGTAACCACCGGCAGCATAACCGTGGATTATGAAGATCGGCATCCATACCATTCAACTCAGCATATACTGTATTAAAGCGGGTGTCTACCCTAAAAAAATAAATAAAATAAAAACCTGCAAGACAATAGCATAATGAGCTAGTATGCACCGCATACTAGCTCATTATGAAATACTCACCTTGAAATGAAGATCCGACCGGGCAGCTCGGTCCCCTCTGGGAGCGGACATCTTCCCACGGATCTTGCTTCCGGGTACGGGCTCCGGTGCTGTGACTGGCGGGAGACGCGGGACATCACTCCCGCGCATGCGTGCGGGACCCGTTTTTCCCGGCATACACGGCGTATACGCCGTAACACCACATTGAATTAGAAAGGGAATATCTTCTAAACCGTACAGGTTTAGAAGATATTCATTTTACCTACAGGTAAGCCTTATTCTAGGCTTACCTGTAGGTAAAAGTAAAAAAAATGGGTAGACAACCGCTTTAAAACCCTAGTTAATGGGAATTGGGGCTTAGAAACAACAATCATTATTGGCCCAATACACGTATAGGTCAGATCTGGATCAATATAATGTAGATTCCATTAAAATCATTAATAAACACAAGATAAGCAAAATCAAAGCAGAATACATAATTTGATTATACACACTGCAACAGAATGATGCACATATGTCAAAATGCTTTATTAACAGCATCAGACAGATTCTGTAATGGAGGTTCAGGTAGTCTTATGAGGCCAAGTAAACCTATACACATATGACTAAGCACTATTTTAGGTGGAGGATTTTGCTTAATTGTGTTGTCAGTATCGGTGAGAAAGAAGGTAGCAGTAAAGATGGCGTGGATATCTTGGAAAAATGGCAAAATACGATCCATGTTATGTGGAGAAAGAAGCTTCTAATTAAAGATATTTCACATTAGTCCGCTTACAAACCTTCACATAAAAATACTTTTAAAGATTTCATTAGACACCTCCAATTATAATATAAAGGAATGCTAATCTGGTAAGGAATCTTTTTGAACCAACTTTTACTGGTAAAAAGAGTTAAAATAGTGGAAGCTTGATTAAAAATACCACAATAATTATTGCTTGAGGAATTGCATTGATAATGGATATTTTGCAAAATATCAGTGTGGTGCTTATAAACATAAAAATACAGCACAGCAAATCTTATAATGCATTCAATAAAACTGAGTTTACCTTTGGACACTTTATGAATGTTGTTTGTAAAAGGACAAACATAGCAGGCAGAATGGGATAAGGTAATTAAAATAACTAAAAAAAAAAAATCAATCTATCTTAGATTCAAATTCCCATGTCTGAAAACGGTAGTTTACTAGTATCTCAGGTAGATTAAGGGTTAACAGAAAAGTGTACTTTTTTCTCTTGGCTAAAATGTTGGAAGTATTGATGCATGCTCAACAGGGAACTCTGTAACCCAAGTGTTAGGGAAATAATGAGTTTGCAAAATTTATTGCCAGCTAAGAACCTGCAAGAAATCGTTACTATCATGCAATCACAGTGTTGGATCAATATGCTGCTTTGTGCATGCAAGGGAAAAAAAGTGATACAAATGGGATTAGGTCCATCACAAATTAAACCTGAGGAAACAAAAAAAAAAAACAGTTGAAACTGTATAAAATTATAGACTGAATTCTGATCCTAGAGGTTAAGGAAGTACTATTATTATATAAGAATGAAAAATAAATTACTCATAGCAACTGGAATATTGATAACGCAAAAATGATAGAAAAATAAAATCTATTTCTAATAGCACAGTACAGGACACAGTTAGTTTTCAAAACATGGGCTATACACCACCTTTGTCAAATATTTTATGCAGAGGAGGCCTGGATATTCACTCAGTAAAACATAACACATGTATGAACAGAAGAACAGGTGGCAGCCTTGCAAATCTGGGATGCTTGATACTGAATCATCCACAAAGCGCTAAAAGATATGGAAGATCATCTTTTAACCACTTAAGGACCGAGCCACTTTTTGAAATTCAGTGTTTACAAGTTAAAATCAGTTTTTTTTGTGCAATAAAATTACTTAGAACTCTCAAACATTACCGTATATACTCGAGTATAAGCCGACCCGAATATAAGCCGAGGCACCTAATTTTACCACAAAAAAACTGGGGAAAGTTATTGACCCGAGTATAAGCCTAGGGTGGCAAATGCAGCAGCCAGAACACAGGAATTGTAGCCAGAACACAGGGACAGGGTGCCAGAACACAGGAATTGTAGCCAGAACTCAGGGATTGTAGCCGGGACACAGGTATTGTAGCCAGGACGCAGGTATTGTAGCCAGGACGCAGGTATTGTAGCCAGGACGCAGGTATTGTAGCCAGGACACAGGTATTGTAGCCAGGACACAGGTATTGTAGCCAGGACACAGGGATTTTATACAGGACACAGAGACTGTAGCCAGAACACAGGAATTGTAGCCAGGACACAGGGATTTTATACAGGACACAGAGACTGTAGCCAGAACACAGGAATTGTAGCCAGGACACAGGGATTTTATACAGGACACAGAGACTGTAGCCAGAACACAGGTATTGTAGCCAGGACACAGGGATTTTATCCAGGACACAGACCTGTCTCTTATACACA
>BLSH010124856.1:824790-843561 GCA_018402905.1 Glandirana rugosa
CCGTTGTATAACGGAAAAATGGTGGACGGTTTATGGAGACTTTTCGTTAGACTCGTACCCAACTAAAAGTCTCTTCGTCGTCAGGAACGACGATAGCGTTTGTTCGGGATTTTTTCGTCAAGACTATAATGTCCTTTATCCCCCCAGTCCTAATTTTCATTGTATGCATGTGCGTGTATATTGTGTACACGTTTGTGTATGTCTGTTTACGTATGTGTACATATGTACGTGTGTATGTCAGTCTTCGTGTGTGTATGTCAACACAAGTTTTAATAAGTTGGGGGTGACTTTAACTAACAAAACCAGCCAAACTGTTCTTTGATTTAATTGTAAGCAGGATGACTGAATGATCATAATCATTGTCAAACCGACCAAAACAATCAATTTCAGTGGGGGTTGAATAATTTTGAACACAACTGTATGTGTGTGCTTCTGACTGTATGTGTGCATGTATACATGTGTATGCATTTGTCTGTATGTGTTTGCACATGTGTTATATGTGCGTGTACGTATGTTACTTTTAATCCTGACCCCCCTATTTCCTGTAATATCAGAACTGCTTTTTTAGGGCTTGTTTGCGATAGCAGCAAGGACTGCTGCTTCTCTGAAAATCAACCCATGCTCAGATTGCTTTTCAGAGGTATTTGGCAGGTGGTAAAAAGGCAATATGTTGCCTCCTCACCATCTATTTTAAGCCCGTAAATACAGCATCACCACACTGCAACCGTGCAATGCACACAGTTATGGGGTGGTTGCAGTGCAGTCCCATTCACCCTGGGTGTACCTCCAGCTGCAGCCACAGCATGTGTACAACCCCAGCTGCTGCCTCTGCAGCTAAAGGGGGAGCAGTTGGGGGTGGTAAAAACAGCTCAACCATATGGTTTTACCGCCCTCCAACCTGACATGTGAACTAGCCCTTGGTTCACATCTGTGTGGATGCGTGCTGTGTGCAGGGCAGCCCATTCATTTCAATGGGCTTCCCTACCCACAGAAAAACAGGGAAAGAAGTCCTGGACGTTTTCTTAAAAAATTGCACTGTACCAAAAGCACCCCATGTTTACCAATGTGTGGAGTACCATTAAGAATTAATGGCACCCCTAAAGAGCTGAGCATTTTTCTGTGTGTCCAGAAAGAGCGTGATTTTGTGTGTGTTCTGCGTCACACAGTAACGTAAACCAAGCCTTTGGCAGGGGTGCTTCAAGACTGAAAATACTTTTCAAGGGCACCAACTGGAAAAAGGTTGAGAAACACTGGGTTAGAGATAGTAATCTGGTGGTGTCAGGGGCTTGTTGGCCAGGTATAAAGCCCACCTGGTCGGGTTGAATCAACTCGGGTAGGAGTGGAATCAATCTACGAGCTACAGTATCAATTTGGCATATAGTTTCACATCAGTTCTAGATCATAAGCTCTAACGAGCAGGGCCCTCTGATTCCTCCTGTATTGATTTGTATTGTAACTGTACTGTCTGCTCCATGTTGTAAAGCACTGCGCAAACTGTTCGCGCTATATAAATCCTGCATAATAATAATCAGTGTTTATTAAAGATATAGGCCTATCATTTTTTACCAATTGGGGATACCTGCCTGGTTTGGGTAATGTTATAACCGATTGTAGCATTTCTTTAAGTAAAGAGCCAGAGGACGCAGCATAATTGAAGAGGGTGGACAGGTGTGGGGAAAATTGTTAATAGTACTCGTTTCCATACCCATCTCCTCCAGATTATTGGAGGGGAGAGTTTTGATGGCAGATTCGATTTGTGCTGAGAAGAACGATTCAGATATAGATGACATTTGGGTCGGGGTAAGGGTTGAATCGCAGAGGGGGGGTGGCTGAGGAGTGGTGGTGTCTTCTTTAAGGTTATATAAAGATTGGTAAAATGTCCCAAACACATTCACAATGTCTAGGTTTACCATTGGGGTTTTAGAAAATGGATGCTGAACTGAGGTCACTTTGTTCTTTAAACCTTGGTCCTTGACAGATTTTGCTAATAGAGCCCCCTGCTTTGTTCCCTAGAGAGTAAAAGTCTGCTTTCAATTTTTTCAAGTTAAGATCATATTGGTATGTCAACAGACAGCAGATTTTGTTCCTATCTGAGAGTACAGAGGAAGATAAGTTAGATGAGGGGGGTATTGTTTGTTCTGCTCTTCTTTATGTTTAATTGAAGCTAAAACCTCTTCAATGTATCATGTCCTCTGGCTTTTAACAAAAACTTGCTTTTTTATAAGGATGCCTCTCATATAGCCCTTATAGGTAGTCCACAGTGATGGTATAGGGGTGTCAGGGGATGTGTTGGTTTCAAAGAATATCAAATGCGCTTCAATGGTCCAGCCATGGTAGTATTCAGTCTCCAAAGACGAGGAGTGCTAGGTCTGGGGTTGTTACAAAGTATGATACTAATAGGTGCATGGTTTGACCACGATATTGTGCCAATCTGTGAGGTAGACACTATTTAAAGAATCCATTTGTCTGTAAGAAAAAAGTCAATCCTCAAATAAGAAAGGTGGGAGAGAGAGTAGTATGAATAGTCTTTTCCTGCATTATGTTGGCATCGCCAGATATCGTAAAGGTCATTTGAATGCAGTAGATGATTGATAGTTTGGGGAGCAAGTTTTTTTCTCAGATGAAGAGCCAAGGGCAGCATTTCCAATAGAATTGAAATCTCCTCCAACAATTAGTGGACCGCTTTTACAGACTAGGCTTTTTGTGAAGAGGTTTTTACAGAACTTGGTTTGCTTAGATTTCGGGGCATACACATTAACAAGTGTATATCGGACTTGGTTGATGTTGCAGATAAGGATATGTAAACGTCTCTCAGGGTCTGATATTTCTGAGTGTAACTGGAAGTTGATTGAATCACGTATGGCTGTAAGGACCCCATTTTTCTTATGGATATTCGAGGCTGAGAAGATACTAGGGGAAGTGTTTCAGAGAGAAGGATGGCATTTTTGAGGTCACAAAATGTGTTTCCTGAACAAAAAGAAAGTTTGCCTTAAGTGTATGAGCTTCCTTGGCAAGGGATGAACGTTTGAAGGAGGAGTTTGGAACCCTTACATTGAATGAGAGAAATGTAAAGCGTTTGTTAACCCAGAAAAAAAATGCTGCTCCTATCCCTTTAATGTGCAGTATGGTGCTTTTGCTTTTTAAATTATCCCTCCGTATCCCCTAGGATATCGGTTTGATAATGCCAGGTCCTGACTCCCCCACCCCCCGAGTGCAGACTATTTGGTCGGGGAGGATTGGCCATAACAACAACGTGTTGGTATGGCGGTATAACACTTGGAAGAACAAACTGTTGTGTAGATAGGCCGAAAGACTCCAGCTACACGTACAGATGTATAAATGTGGATGTATGGGGCAGTCATTAAGTCCATTCTGTATCCTTTTGTTGAGGCTGTTTGGATATACTGTATAAGGCTGGTTGTTTGCAGGTAGGGCTTTAGTGATTGAGGCTAACTTTTTCCTGTTTATTAATGTCGTTTTGGAAAGGTCCACGTAGTTAAATTCCTGTGTATGGAGCAGGAAGGGCAGATGCATTTTTAGCAGCAGAGTTCATTTTTCCTTTACTATAAAAGTAAATCCATGCTAGGACATCCCTGGGGACCAAAGCGGGTAGAAAGTCTGGCTTGGGGATCCTATGTGCTCTTTCGATGGCTAGTTCGGTAAGCGACGGAATAAGTAGTTTCAAAAGATTTTGGAGGAATGATATCAAGGCATCATTGGTATTCTACAGAATTTAATATTGTTCCGTCTGGAACAGTCTTCTAGGTCAGCTACAGTGGGGCAAAAAAGTATTTAGTCAGCCACCAATTGTGCAAGTTCTCCCACTTAAAAAGATGAGAAAGACCTGTAATTTTCATCATAGGTACACTTCAACTATGAGAGACAGAATGAGAAAAAGAAAATCACATTGTCTGATTTTTAAAGAATTTATTTGCAAATTATGGTGGAAAATAAGTATTTGGTCAATAACAAAAGTTCATCTCAATACTTTGTTATATACCCTTTGTTGGCAATGACAGAGGTCAAATGTTTTCTGTAAGTCTCCGCAAGGTTTTTACACACTGCTGCTGGTAGTTTGGCACATTCCTCCATGCAGATCTCTTCTAGAGCAGTGATGTTTTGGGGCTTTCGCTGGGCAACACAGATTTTCAACTCCCTCCAAAGATTTTCTATGAGGTTGAGATCTGCAGGCTGGCTAGGCCACTCCAGGACCTTGAAATGCTTCTTACGAAGCCACTCCTTCGTTGCCTGGGCGGTGTGTTTGGGATCATTGTCATGCTGAAAAACCCAGCCACGTTTCATCTCCAATGCCCTTGCTGATGGAAGGTGGATTTTACTCAAAATCTCAAAATGATACATGGCCCCATATATTCTTTCCTTTGCACTGATCAGTCGTCCTGGTCCCTTTGCAGAAAAACAGCCCCAAAGCATGGTATGGTGTTATTTGGATGCAACTCCGCATTCTTTCTCCTCCAAACACGACAAGTTGAGTTTTTACCAAAAAGTTCTATTTTGGTTTCATCTGACCATATGAAATTCTCCCAATCCTCTTCTGGATCCTCCAAATGCTCTCTAGCAAACTTCAGATGGGCCCAGACATGTACTGGCTTAAGCAGGGGGACGCATCTGACACTGCAGGATTTGAGTCCCTGGCGGCGTAGTGTATTACTGATGGTAGCCTTTGTTACTTTGGTCCCAGCTCTCTGCAGGTCATTCACTAGGTCCCCCTGTGTGGTTCTGGGATTTTTGCTCACCGTTCTTATGATCATTTTGACCCCACGGGGTGAGATCTTGCGTGGAGCCCCAGATCAAGGGAGATTATCGGTGGTCTTGTATGTCTTCCATTTTCTAATAATTGCTCCCACAGTTGATTTCTCCACACCAAGCTGCTTACCTATTGCAGATTCAGTCTTCCCAGCCTGGTGCAGGTCTACAATTTTGTTTCTGGTGTCCTTTGATCTTGGCCATAGTGGAGTTTGGAGTCTGACTGTTTGAGGTTGTGGACAGGTGTCTTTTATAATGATAACAAGTTCAAACAGGTGCCATTAATACAGGTACCGAGTGGAGGACAGAGGAGCCTCTTAAAGAAGAAGTTACAGGTCTGTGAGAGCCAGAAATCTTGCTTTTGTGTAGGTTTTGGTAGGTATTTTCCACCATAATTTGCAAATAAATTCTTTAAGAATCAGACAAATATGATTTTCTGGATTTTATTTTCTCATTCTGTCTCTCATAGTTGAAGTGTACCTATGATGAAAATTACAGGCCTCTCTCATCTTTTTCAGTGGGAGAACTTGCATAATTGGTGACTGACTAAATACTTTTTTGCCCCACTGTATTTTCAACTTTAGTTGTTAGAGTTCTGCTTCATGGTCAGTATGTGCATCCACAAGTACGTTATGAGCTGAAAACATTTCACTCATTTTAGTTTCTACATGGGAAAGTCTTTCTCAAAAAGTACAAGAATATGAGCAGAGTGGAGCAATGACTGCAGGGTTTGACACAGGGAAAGGAGCATCATCTTCATAGTTAATTCAGAAACCGGTTGGTCTGTAGCAGGGAAGGCTTCAATAAGAGTGTAACTAATGCAGGGAGAAGAGGAGTTAGAGAAACAGAGGGTATCATGCTGCCATCAGAGCTTTCTATTCAGGGCCTGGATTTTAATAGGCTGCGGGAGTCTGGAGATGGGGGGGGGGGGAGACTAACCAGGGTCCCCTTCGTATAGTGGAACTGCCAGCATGGGATCCGAGGTAGGTCCAGGTAAAAATCCATCAGCTTTCGGGGCTGACCAGGTGCCTTTCGTCTCCTGGTCATGTCGCCCGAGTGTTGGAGGAGCTGTGCTGGAGTGGGTTTGCTGAAAATCGTCCTGTTTGCTGGGCTGGAGCGGCTCATGTAGCTGGAGAAGTGGAGGAGCTTCAGCAGAAGGCAGCCATCCACAGAGCTGGCCGGACACACCCCCTTATATTTTATTTTTTTAAGTAATAAACATTGTATGGTATTGGACAGAGCAGCCTAGAACCTCCTCCTCTGGTGCTCCCCGTCATTGATTCTGGCCCCGCCTCTTCTCTGTATGCCACCATAGGAAGCTACTTCCTATGGTGGAACACCTGTGGGCTCGCTCCTGAGCCAGGCTGTCTGCATCCATTGGCACACAAAGTGCAGCTTTACCACACCCCTAGGATTTTATTTTGATTGACACACGCTCTGTTTTTGTGTAACCCCTGAGATGTCAGGGTAGAGGGAGATGGAGTTGTAAACTCAAGGATGTTGATGAACCTGACAGACCGGAGAATAATGTTGCTGATCTGAAAATGCAGGAGTCTGGCAATTAAGGGCTGTGATTGTGCTCCAGTAGGAGGCAGTTTGGATGGGATACAGCGTGCGTTTCCAATGACAAAGAAGCTAGACAAGTGTTGTGTGCCAAAGTTAGAGCAGATCCCTCTGGGAAGCAGAGGAGTCTGATGTTGTTGCTTCTCATTCTGTCTTCTAAATTGCCAATCTTAGTCTTTTGATGAGCCGGAACTTTCAGGGCCATTTTAAGATTATTAGATATAAGGCCTAGCACTTCACTGATTTGATGTTCTATGTCAATTGCTCTCTGGCAGTCTGGTTTTGCATAACTCATTTCAAAAAGGAGAGATCACTTCTCACAGATTCAATTTGTGCGGTTAGCATTGTTGGATTGCCACCATACTTTGCAAGAATGAAGGCTCTACAGCAGGTGTAGGCAACCTTGGCGGTGGTGATCTACCTAAACATAGAAGAAATCAAAGATCACCAGGCACAGTGCCTATTTCTAGGCACCATTCACATTTGGGCGTAGCAGAAACAGGCAGAAAAGCGTGTTTCTGTAAATACGTGATGCGCTTCTGGCGCCATTATTTTTTTATGGCACCCCAAATGCGGGTTAGCAACTGTTCACACATGACGAAACCTGAAAAAAAAATGCACAAAAATATGCAACGCAAAACACACTTGGCACATATCCAAAATTTGGTACGTGAGCTTATTTTAGAGCGTTTTTGGAGTGGAGGCCCATTGAAATGAATGGTGCAACTCCGAAAATGTGCTAAAAATACACAACAAAAGTGTGATGAATTAGCATTGGTCAAGTCTGAATGGGGCCTTAAGGAAACTAACCTAGCAAAGTCATGCATAGCTCAAAGTTCACAGGTCAGCGGTACACATTGCAGAGTTCAGACTTTGGCTGCTAACATATATAGCCTGATGCAGATCTTGATATGTGCCTGGTGCTCGGCAGCCAGTGTCCCCTTTTCATCTGCTCATGCAGTATAATTTTTTTTTTTAATTGGCATTTTGCCATTCCCTTAGGTAGCCCTTGTAGTAGCTTACCTGCCTGTTTTAGCGCTCTGCTTTCCCTGCAATCCGCCCCTCACATCTATCCTGAGCACCTGTATGGGACCTTGAAAATGGGCAGGATGGATGTGAGGAGAGGAATGCAACTCAGGCAGCTGCGTCTGTATGCGGTTCTGCTCCTGGAAAAGTTCTGACAGTGGGTCTGCACTGTGGGGGCACAATCTACCCGTCGCATGGTCGCAATCAACGAGTAGATCGCAATTGATGGGTTGCCGACCCCTGCTCTACAAAATCCTAGGTTGATGTGGGAGAGGCGGATGTGAAAAGGCTCAAGTTTCCCTTTCTGTAGTGTATGGCTCTTAGGCAGTGAAGCTTTAGGAGACAATGTTGTTTCTGAAGGGTGATCTGTGTAATCTTCTGCTTCAGGGTCTGAGGCCTTCTGGGAGTAATTTTGAGCAGCATCACAAATAAAACAAGCAAGCTTGTACACCAGAGTTTTCAGTGTATTATGACCTATTTCGACCATGTCTGATCTGGTGTGTTCCCCCTGATATCCTATTGTAGAACAGTATGGTTATACCATAGGATAGAGGCAGAATTAAGGGCAGAGCAGCAATATGGGCTACACTTGCATTTAGATTTCTAAGTGAATTTTTCTTTTTATTGGGGTTTTTGTTTTCAGTCTACCGTAAGAAAATAACCAATGGGTTGCTTTATCTTGTACACAGCCTATAGTTAATCCTCGGCGATCTGTCAACCTTGCTCTGTTTAAATACAGTGGGTAAAATAAGTATTTTTTTTAGGTAAATATATCTCTAAGGCTAGTTTCACATGGCTGTGTCCATGTGCGGGTCCCCTCTTTGCTCACTAGGGATCGATCCGTTGATCCCCGCTGAACCAGCGGATGACAGATTCATCTCTGCACAGCGATCTGTCAGAGCCCCACTCTCCTTAATGCGAAATTGTATGAAAACAGACCGTCTATCCGTTTTCATCTGATCCAATCCCCAGACGGATGGAAAAAATAGGGTTTCCATCCGTCGGGCTTTACGGTACAGGAGTGGATCGGAGAGCGGCAGGTGACATGTCACTGTTGACATCCGTCGCTCCATAGAAGCGCATGGGGCGTCCGTTCAGGTCTCCCTGAAAAACGGACAGGCGGACCGGAACGGAATGGCTGTGTGAAAGGGGCATAAAGGTGCTATTGATATAAAATGTTCACAACGTAACAACCCATGCAATCCATACATACAAAGAAACCAAAACGAATACGTTCAGAAATTAAGTTGTGTGTAATAAAAAGGAATAGCACAGGGAAAAAGTATTGAACATGCGAACTGAAATGCATTTAATAATTCGTACAAAATTCTTTGTTGGCAATTACAGCTTCAAGATGTGGTCCAGAAGTGGTTAAACGAGCTTCAACATGCTTCTTCATCAATGGAGTCTTGTGTGGTGAGCGTGCATACAGGCCATGGCGGTTGAGTGCATTACTGTTTTCTATGAAACATTTGTACCTAATTCCATGTCTTTCTGAAGCTCTCTACAAGTGGTCCTTGGCTTTTGAACAACTCTTAATAATTCTTTTCACTCCTCTGCCAGAAATCTTGCGAGGAGCACCTGGTCGTTGTTGGTTTGGGGTGAAATTATGTTCTTTCCACTTCCGGAATATGGCCCCAACAGTGCTCACTGAAACATTCAGAAGTTTAGAAATCTGTCTGTAACCAATGCCATTAGTATGTTTTGCACCAATAAGGTTGCGAAAGGTCTTGAGAGCGCTCTTTGCTTTTACCCATCATGAGATGTTTCTTGTGTGATACCTTGGTAATGAGACACCTTTTTACAGTTGTATGCAAAAGTTTAGGAACCCCTGACAATTTACATGATTGTCATTTATAAATATTTGGGTGTTTGGATCAGCAATTTCATTTTGATCTATCAAATAACTGAAGGACACAGTAATATTTCAGTAGTGAAATTAGATTTATTGGATTAACAGAAAATGTGCAATATGCATCAAAACGAAATTAGACAGGTGCATAAATTTGGGCACCCCAACAGAAAAATCACATCACTATTTAGTAGAGCCTTCTTTAGCAGAAATAACAGCCTCTAGACGCTGTTTTTGACCGTTCTCACCATCCTTCGCCTCTCCAATATTTTATGTGTTCTGCCACTTCTGAAGTTAAGAACTGTGCCTGTGGTCTTCCATTTCCTCACTATGTTCCTCACATTGGACACTGACAGCTTATATCTCAGCGATAACTTTTTGTAGCCTTCCCCTAAACCATAATGTAGAACAATCTTTGTTTTCAGGTCATTTGAGAGTTGTTTTGAGGCACCCATGTTGCCACTCTTCAGAGGAGAGTCAAAGAGAACAACAACTTGCAACTGGACACCATAAATACCTTTTCTCATGATTGGATGCACCTGTCTATGAAGTTCAAGGCTTAATGAGCTCACCAAACCAATTGTGTGTTCCAATTAATCAGTGCTAAATAGTTACAGGTATTCAAATCAACAAAATGACAAGGGTGCCCACATTTATGCACATGTCTATTTTCGTTTTGATGCATAATACACATTTTCTGTTAATCCAATAAACCTCATTTCACCACTGAAATATTACTGTGTCCTTCAGTTATTTGAAAGATCAAAATGAAATTGCTGATCCAAACACCCAAATATATATAAATGGCAATCATGGAAATTGTCAGGGGTTCCTAAACTTTTGCATACAACTGTATAGGCCATCAGTTCAGACTGAGCCAGCTGATATTTATTTGCACTGACAAGGGGCAGGATTGCTTTCTGATTACTGATATATTTCAGCTGGTGTCTTGTCTTTCCGTGTCTTTTTGCACCTCTCTTTCTTCATGCGTTCATTAATTTTTCCCTGTGCCATTCCATTTTTTTTTTTTTTACACATAACTTCATTTCTAAACTTATTTGTTTTGGTTTCTTTGTATGTATGAATTGCATGGGTTGTTACCAGCATGTGGTGAAAATGTAATGCCAATAGAAATAGCAAAATATATTTACCTAGAAAATGGTCACAATTGTTCAATACTTATTTTAACTGCTGTATATAGACTTGGCAGATAACATACAAGTTTTATGCATTCCTTACAAACTTCAGTAGGGAAGACAAGAGGCTTCAGAATCCAGCATGCTTACTGTGTTCTACTGAGGGCAATGGAAATTATTATTGATAAAACTGTATATTGCTTGCAGCATGCTGCAAGAAGCTGTCACACAATCAGACAATATCCTCTTTCTGACACATTCAAACTTATATAATTTTGTCTGTCTAAAAGAGGTTCTGTCACCTCCATTGAAGTGATAATAAACACTTATTGCCATTAATTTTATTTTATTCACAAACCCACTTAATTGCATAATTGTGAGGCAAAATAATCATATACTGTTAAAGAAAAGGGGATAGCCACATTTCCCACTATGTGTGAAGAAAATATGGGCCTCAAACAAAGGGGTATATATAAAGATCTTCATTAAAAAAAAATGCAAAGTAAAGATAAATATTTTAACTGTACTATAACTCTTCTGTAGAGGTGGTGAAATATTGGCAAAGGCAACATAATTACCTGATACAGAGTTCAAGTTTGCTATAGGAAAATCTAAGTAAACCTGCCCTTAAAAAAACATGGGGTCTGCCATTGCTAATCTAATTTATAACATGCTACTTGCCAGGCTGTTATACTGATACACTAAGGCAGCCCATACATGATTCAAACCATGTACGGGAAGGCTGAATGTACCAGGTTGATCGATCGATCAACTTTGGTACAACCAGCATGCCAGGTTTTACCTGCGATTATTGCTAGCGGTTGCTATAGCTGCTAGCAACAATCACTACTTTTCCCGGTGGGGAAGGCTTCCCCAGCCCTCCTAAACCAGCAGACGACTATGGCCCGGCAGGAGGATTTCCCACATCAGCACTGTCTGTGTTGATGGGGAAATCAAGCAAATATCTTAACTGCAAATGGTGGTTGCAGTAAAGAAATTCATTCTGTGTATGGTCGGCCTAATACAACACTTTCTATGTTAAGGACTTGAAACAAGTATGCAGAGAAAAGTGATACATACTTTTTGCAGGATTGTTTGGTTCCATGAGTTTAAGTTTTTAAGCATAATGGTCAGTGTGAAGGCCAGATGAGCCTCCATGTTTATAATGATAGATTTATTTTAGGGTCCGTTCACACCTATGCACTTAACATGTAGAAATGACATGCCAGAATTCAATATTTAAAATGGTGCTTGATTTATATGGTATTATGTGGTGCCCACTTTGCCTAATCATAAGCACTTCTAAAGCACGTTGACACATGAAAAAAAAATATGCAAAAATGTGCACACATACCTGCAAGTGTGGCATTAGCATTTGGAAGTATAGTAACATTCTTCTTAACACGACCAGCGGATGTCATGTAGCAGCATGTTTACAATGATGTAATACAAATATGAACAACCAAAGCTGAATCCAAGGTCATTGCAGAAAGATGTAGAGACCACCAATCAATCAAACCATTGAAAATATTTAGGTGCCATTATTAAATTATCCAACACACAGACTGGAGATTTTCTTTGCTCTGATTATATCATTGTCAGCAGTGTTATATGAATTAAATTGTCTTTCATAAACAAGCACCACACACACACTTACAAGAAGAGTGAAACCTATGAATTGTTGCCTTTTCCCAGATAAGAGATGTTCATACATATACAATATAAATGGAAAGAAAGCTTGATTTACATGGACCATACTCTGGTATGAATTTAAACTTTCAAGGGTTGACAAATACATAGTAATGCATTTTTACTTCAGCCTATTGCTTATATACAGTTGTGTCCTCCTTTCTGATATGAGCCATTCTTAAAGTGGACTTATCACAGATAATCTTCAAGCTCTAAAGATGTAAAAAGCCCACATTACATCTGATAGCCAGAAACCATGCCATCTTTTGCACAAGCTGACATATCACTTAAAACTTAGAATTAACAATAGTAGCACAATCAAAACTGTCTAGGGGCAACTGTAGATGACTGTAGGACTGCATCGAGCAAAAATGTAGTCCTATTGATAATCCTTTCCTTTTCTCAACATGTATAACAAATGATCTGCAAGGACTGCATCTAGAAAACATGTAGTTCTATGAATGATCCTTTCTTTTTCTCAACATGTATAGCAATTATTACTAAAATATTAGATTTAACAATAGTAGCACAATCGTAACTGTTTAGGGGCAACTGTAGATGAATGTTGGACTGCATCTAGCAAAAATGTACAGTGCCTTGAAAAAGTATTCATACCCCTTGAAATGATCCACTTTTTCTCATGTTACAACCAAAAACAAATGTATTTTATTGGGATTTTATGTGATAGACCAACACAAAGTGCCACATAATTGTGAAGTGGAAGGAAAATGATAGACGGTTTTCCATTTTTTTTTTTAAATAAATGTGTAAAAATGCGGTGTGCATTTGTATGCAGCCCCCTGAGTCAATACTTTGTAGAACAACCTTTCGCTGCAATTGCAGCCGCAGTCTTTTAGGGCATTTCTCTACCAGCTTTGCACATCTAGAGAATGACATTTTTGCCCATTCTTCTTTGAAAAATAGCTCAAGCTCTGTCAGATTGGGTGGAGAGCATCTGTGAACAGCGATTTTCAAGTCTTGCCACAGATTCTTAATTTGATTTAGGTCTGGGCTTTGACTGGGCCATTATAACACATGGATATGCTTTGATGTAAACCATTCCATTGTAGCTCTGGCTGTATGTTTAGGGTTGTTGTCCTGCTGGAAGGTGAACCCCCACCCCAGTCTCAAGTCTTTTGCAGACTCTAACAGGTTTTTTTCTAAGATTACTTTGTATTTGGCTCAATCCCCCTTCCCATCAACTCTGACCAGCTTCCCTGTCCCTGCTGAAGACAAGCATCCCCACAACATGATGCTGCCACCACCATGTTTCACGGTGGGGATGATGTGTTCAGGGAGATCTGCAGTGTTAGTTTTCCTTTACACATAGCATTCTGCTTTTAGGCCAAAGTGTTAAAAATTGACCAGAGCACCTTCTTCCACGGTTGCCGTGTCCCCCTCATGGCTTCTCTCAAACTACAAATGGGACTTTATATGGCTTTTTTTATGCAATGGCTTTCTTCTGGCCACTCTTCCATAAAAGCCAGATTTGTGGAATGCATGGCTAACAGTTGTCCTGTGGACAGATTCTCCCACCTGAGCTGTGGATCTCTGCAGCTCCTCCACAGTTACCATGGACTTCTTGGCTTCTTCTCTGATTAATGCTCTACCGGCCTGTCATTTTAGGTGGATGGCCATGTCTTGGTAGGTTTGCAGTTGTGCAATACTCTTTCCATTTTTGGATGATGGATTGAACAGTGCTCTGTGAGATGTTCAAAGCTTGGGATTTTTTTTATATAACCTAACCCTGCTTTAAACTTCTTCACAACTTTATTCCTGACCTGTCTGGTGTGTTCCTTGGCCTTCATGATGCTGTTTGTTCACTAAGGTTCTCTAACAAACCTCTGAGGGCTTCACAGAACAGCTGCATTTATACAGAGATTAAATTACACATAGGTGGACTCCATTTACTAATTAGATGACTTCTGAAGGCAATTGGCTCCACTAGAGTTTAATTAGGGGTATCAGAGTAGAGGGGGCTGAATACAAATGTACACCACACTTTTCAGATATTTGTAAAAATGTGGAAAACCATTTATCATTTTCCTTCCACTTCACAATTATGTGTCATCTTGCGATGGTTTATCACATAAAATCTCAATAAAATACATTTACGTTTTTGGTTGTAACTTGATAAAATGTGGAAAATTTCAAGGGGTAGGAAAACTTTTTAAGGCACTTTAGTCCTATTTATAACCCTTTCCTTTTCTCAATATGTATAACAAATGATCTGCAAGGACTGTATGTAGCAAACATGTAGTCCTATTAATGATCCTGTCTTTTTCTCAACATGTATAAAAATTATTACTAAAGTATTAGAATTAACAATAGTAGCACAATCATACCTGTTTAGGGGCAACTGTAGATGAATGTAGGACTGCATCTAACAAAAATGTAGTCCTGATGATGATCCTTTCTTTTCTCAACATGTATAGCAAATTATCTGTATTACCGTTACATAAAATGGCCAAACAGAGACCCGCAGGGGTCCACAAGAACCATGTACTTTATAACCTCATACAGGTGGACAAAGCTGGCTCTGAGGATCATGAAATGCAGGTACTCTTGCACAGAGCAAATACATTATTCACCAAAAAAAATAAAACTCTCAGAGGACATGTAAATTCTGTACACTGCAATCTTTGCTATTATGTTCCATTTATAGACATATAGAGCCAGTTATAATAATAAATCCTGAGTCCTCCTGTGTCTTTGTGCCTTGATGGTGAATTCAGTATTGTTACTGGTGAATTTGCTATTCACATAATTGTAACATTACACAGTAAGCTCTGTGAACTCCAGCAGTGTGTCTGTATTATACTCTTCTCAGCAAATTATGTATGGCACAAAATTATATTAATAGCCGATTTAGGGTGAAAGTGGGAAGGCTATTTTATGTGAAGAATGGCAGAGGTCCACTTATATTATTGATGGAACAGAAATCATTCTGGCAGCCTGCTCAGGAAGGCTATTCTACTAGATTTTTTACTTATATATTTTTATAAGTCAAACAAGTATATGACTGTGTATATAAAGATTTGTGAAAAAAGATAGTTCAAAACACTTTCAGCCAAAGACAAACATTGTAAAATAATATGGATTGTAAATAATGCTTTTCCAAACTGCAAATGGAATCCCTTACGCCCAAAAGCACGGTCATATATTTTCAGGTTGTAGCTTACATCTTAGAAATGAATCTGCTAATTGTAAATTATTTTTACACTTTTGGCATTTGTATACTCAGCAGCAAGGGGTACCAAGGTAAAAGTATTGACTTTATAAGTCCTCTTTTATATAAAACCTTATCAGCAGAACAAAAGTAGGATGAGTATTGATAAAGCCATATTTTGTCACCAAGTAAAGCATATTATACGACTTTCCTGGTAATGGTTTTCAATGCAATTTATTCCAGACTAAAACATGATACTTCAAAACCCAGACTACAAGACTTCCAGTCATGCCATGCAATAGGGCTGCTTATTCCCAGGAAACCGAAGAGTTCCGGTCTTAAAAGATACTGTCATTAATTTAATGTACCTTCTTTCCCTATACAGTACTGTGTACACACATATATATATATATATATATATACATACACACAGTATATCACAAAAGTGAGTACGCCCCTCACATTTTTGTAAATATTTTATTATATCTTTTCATGTGACAACACTGAAGAAATTACACTTTGCTACAATGTAAAGTAGAGAGTGTACAGCTTGTATAACAGTGTAAATTTGCTGTCCCCAACACACAGCCATTAATGTCTAAACTGCTGGCAACAAAAGTGAGTAAACCCCTAAATGAAAATGTCATAATTGAGCCCAATTAGCCCTTTTCTCTTCCCGGTGTCATGTGACTCAGTGTTACAAGGTCTCAGGTGTGAATGGGGAGCAGGTGTGTTAAATTTGGTGTTATTGCTCTCACTCTCTCATTTTGGCCACTGGAAGTTCAACATGGCGCCTCATGACAAAGAACTCTCTGAGGATCTGATAAAAAGAATTGTTGCTCTACATAAAGATGGCCTAGGCTATAAGAAGATTGCCAGGACCCTCAAACTGAGCTGCAGCATGGTGGCCAAGACCATACAGCGGTTTAACCGGACAGGTTTCACTCAGAACAGGCCTCACCATGGTCATCCAAAGGGGTTGAGTGCAATTGCCCAGCGTCATAGCCAGAGGTTGTCTTTGGGAAATAGACGTATGAAGGCTGTAAACAGTTTGCTGAAGACAAGAAGACTAAGGTCCTATGGTCTGATGAGACCAAGATAAACGTATTTGGTTCAGATGGTGTCAAGTGTGTGTGGCGGCAACCAGGTGAGGAGTACAAAGACAAGTGTGTCTTGCCTACAGTCAAGCATGGTGGTGAGAGTGTCATGGTCTGGGGCTACATGAGTTCTGCTTGCACTGGGGAGCTACAGTTCATTGAGGGAACCATGAATGCCAACATGTACCATGACATACTGAAGCAGAGCATGATCCCATACCTTTGGAGACTGGGTCGCAGAGCAGTATTTCAACATGATAACGACCCCAAACACACCTCCAAGATGACCACTGCCTTGGCTAAAGAAGCTGAGGGTAAAGGTGATGGACTGGTTAAGCATGTCTCCAGACCTAAACCCTATTGAGCATCTGTGGGGCATCCTCCAACGGAAGGTGGAGGAGTGATAGGTCTCTAACATCCACCAGCTCTGTGATGTCATCATGGAGGGGCGGAAGAGGACTCCAGTGGAAACATGTTATGCTCTGATGAACTCCATGTCCAAGAGGGTTAAGGCAGTGCTGGAAAATAATGGTGGGCACATAAAATATTGACACTTTGGGCCCAATTTGGACATTTTCACTTAGGGGTGTACTCATTTTGTTGCGAGTGGTTTGGACATTAATGGCTGTGTGCTGATTATTATATTTGAAGGGACAGCAAATTTACACTGTTATACAAGCTGTACGCTCACTGCTTTGTAGCACTGTGTTATTTCTTCAGTGTTGTCACATGAAAAGATATAGTAAAATATTTACAAAAATGTGAGAGGTGTACTCACTTTTGTAAGCCACTGTGTGTGTATATGTATATATATATATATATATATATATTAGAGCTGCGCGATTAATCGTAATAAAATTGCAATCTCGATTCATCCCCACCTCTGCGATCCCCATCATGCATTACCCATTACCGCAATTTTCAGCGCAGTTAATGGAGACTAGAGCTGCACGATTAATTGTAATAAAACTGTGATCTCGATTCACCCCCCCCCCCCTGCAATCTCCATCATGCATTACCGCAATTTTCAGTGCAGTTAATGGAGATAGACTTGTGGGGCGACTCAATGCGACTTGACTGCAATAGAAGTCAATGCAAGTCGCCTGAAGTCTTCCCAGGAACCTTTTTTCCCTAAGTCGGAGTGACTTGAGTCTCTCCTATCTGGGCAGAGTGCCAAGTCTGAGATCATTGCTGATAAAAGAAGCATAGATCTTACTACTTCAAAGGAATGGACTACACAGCGTATAGAATAGTTTAGTTTAACCATTTAAAGACTAAATCTTTTCTGACATTTGTTGCTTACAAGTAAAAATCAAGTATTTTCTGCTAGAAAATTAGTTAGAACCCCCAAACATTATATATATTTTTTTTTTTTTGCAGAGACCCTATAGAATAAAATGGCGGTTGTTGCAATATTTTATGTCACACGCTGTTTGCGCAGCTGTCCTTCAAATGCAATTTTTTGGTGAAAAAAGACACTTTAAAAAAAAAAAAAAAAAAAGTGCTGTTAGCCCAATTTTTTGATATGTAAGATGATGTTACGCCGTCAGAATTGTGATCTTTATTCTAAGCAAAAAAAAATGTTGATTCTTATTTTGGCCAGAACTGCGCAGCTCTAATGGAGACAGAGGCTCTTCAGGGACACTAGGCGATCTGACTTGTGGGGCGACTAAGCGAGACTTGACTAATAGAAGTCAATGCAAGTCGCCTGAAAACTCCCCAGGAACTTTTTTCTCGTTCAAAAATTTTTATTAAAGAAAAAAAATGAACATACAAGCAGGTGAGTACATTGTTACACAGTACAAGGTAAAACAGAGAGACATAGGTAACGAGGGGAACAACCTCTACTATCCGTACTCAGTAAGGCAGTATGATTAACAGTAGCTTATATAACAGTAAGTAGGGAGACATATAGCTTTATAATCTTGGGTAAGTAAAACTTTCCAGAAGTATCTAAAAAGAGGTACATCTAGCGCGCAGTGTATTGGCGCTCCCATTAGATATATCAGTGTATGTCTCCTACATTGTCTAGCTACTACTCAGACTTTGTAGACAGGGTAAGAGTACTTAAAGCGGAGTTCCACCCTAAAGTGGAACTCCCGCTGGTTGGATTCCTCCCCCCCTCAGGTGTCACATTTGGCACCTTTCGGGGGGGAGGGGGAAGAGGACACCTGTCTTTAGACAGGTGTCCTTTTCCACACTTCCGGGAGTTCTGGCCGGCGGACGCGGCAGATGACGTCAGAAGCCGGCTCCCTCCTCCCTGCTCGCTCTGCTACTGGCCGCCTGGCCAGTAGCAGAGCGTGGCAGAGCTCGCGCATGCGCGGTAAGGTGCCCGGCGTGAAGCTGTACTGCTTACACGTCCGGGTTCCCTTACCCGCGATGGAAGCGGCTGCACCCGTCCCCCGATCCGAAGATCGGCGGCGGGTGCCGACATCGCTGGAGTCCAGGACAGGTAAGTGTCCTAATATTAAAAGT
>BLSH010124856.1:864562-899410 GCA_018402905.1 Glandirana rugosa
GGCGGGCTGAGTGCCCGACCAACGACCCCAAGCGTCCGTCTACCTGACGGGCATAGTTGCTGGCCACCCATGACCTCCACCACAGGAGGCCCATGTCCTATCTTAAGTAGAGAGACGGGGGTCTTTCCAAGAGGGGAAGTTTGAACTCTGAGGGAGTCCCCGCAGCCCTCCGCGAAGATCCGTGGCAAGCCCGCGAACGGCTTATCCCCCACTAACATGGTCATGGGTACCACCTTTCTAAAGTGCCCAAAATGAGTTTGGAGAAACACCACGGGTTTTTCCCGCCACAGTCCGGTCAAGACCTGGACTTCACGCTGGTGACTGTGACAAACTGGAACATGGAGATACGCGTCCCTGATATCCAGGGACACCATGAATTCCCCTTGGTGCAGGGCAGCCACGACCGAGCGGATGGACTCCATTCTGAATCTCTTCGTCTTTACGAAGCGGTTTAATGCCTTCAGGTCCAGAACTGGCCTGACACCGCCCTTTTTGGGCACCACAAAGAGGTTTGAGTAAAACCCGTGAAATCTTTCCACCATGGGTACTGGTACAATCACCCCCTATTCGGCAAGCGCCCGAACGGTGCCTAGAAGCGCCTCCCGACGCCCCTGAGGGAGTCTCAAGTTTGAAGGGGAGAACCTTTCTGGGGGCAGAGAGATGAATTCTATCCTGTACCCGGAGGACACCACCTCCAGTACCCACCGGTCGTTGATACGGGCAGTCCATCTGCCTGCGAACCCCAGCAACCAGCCCGTGAGTCGGGCGGCGGCAACCCATCATGCAGAGCTTGGTTTATCCTTCGCTTTTTTGGACTTATGCTGCCAGGGCTTTTTACTGTGCCCAGCGGAAGCCTTACCGGACTTGAAGCCCTTACCCGCTGAGCCGGGTGCCCGAAAAAACTTCTTCTGACCTGAAGAAACAGGGCCCTGCCTACGGCGAAAATCCCGCCGCTTCGGCTCTGGAAGGAAAGTACTCTTCCTCCCGTGAAATCCTTAAATGATTTCATCCAACTGTGGGCCAAACAGACGCCCTCCCTGAAAGGGAAGATCTGCAAGAGCTTTCTTTGAAGCCTGGTCGCCCGACCAAGAGCGGAGCCACAGCACCCGCCTGATAACAATTGCAAAAACAGACATTTTTGACAATATGGGAAGAAGGTCCAAAGCAGCATGGCATATGTAGTGGAGACCCTCCTCCAAATGTTGTGCCCGCTGCACCTCAGCCTGTGCACACTCACAAGTTAAACCAGTGTGGCAGCGCGTTCGTGAAGAGATTGTGCCGCTATCGCAGCCGCTAGCGCCGGCCGCATGGCTGACCCAGCCAACAAGAACAGTGCCTTAGACACTGCATCCGTGCGGCGATCAGCAGCCTCCTTAAAAGACGGAGACCCCTCCAAGGGAATGGTCGTTGCCTTATTCAGATGGGCCACTGGGGGGTCCACCGTTGGGGAAGCCCATCTCTTAGTAAAGCTATCCTCAAAGGGGTAGCGAACAGCAAAGCTTTTAGGAAAAGCAAAGGAATTTGGTGGCCGCAGCCATTCCTTGAACACCGCCTGTTCAAACACCTGATCATAAGGGTAAGCCCTAGGGGACCTAGGGGGTTTAAGTGATCCACAAATATATGTGGACTCATGTGACTCCCCTGCTTGGTCAAGCCGCATGGAGTCGCGGTTTTCAGTGATCAGAGCGGCCACTATCGCTTTATCACGCGAAAAAGGAGCCTCCTGATCACCTTCTGAGGGCAGTTCACCCTCTGATAGGTCCACAGTTGTGACCACTGAGGTGCTTTCTGGATCCAAATCCTCCCCTGAGGAATGAGGGGGGGTGGGCGTTTTTTGGGGCCCCCCGGAACTGGGTCCCCCGCCCGGGGAAATAATTCCCCAAATACCGCCCTCTGCTGTTCCAAGGACACCAAGGTTCCTGGGGTGGATTGTTGATCCGCAGGTACACCTGCCATAGCCTTGCCAGTCTCTGACATCCCAGCCTTCCGGCACCCCCACTGTTTAACCACCACCTCTACCCCACCAATCAGCCAGGGAGTCCCGGGAGGATTGCACCCACCGCTACCAGCACCCAGGGAGAGCCAGCTATACTTGCTGTTTTAAATGCCTCAGCACTGTGACCGGAAAGAGCAATGCCCAAAAATCCACTGCACTTCAAGAGCCTGCACCATCGAGTGTCAGCCACGTTGTCCAAGTGAAACCGGAAATACTAATCCCATTTATATCACTTCCTGTAATACCAAAAACGACCACTGGGGGGCCGCCATAGGACAGGCTGAAAACCACATGTGGTTATCAAACAATGGATGCTGCCATTAACACAAGCAGAGCTTATAGCAAAATGGTGTGGTCGGCAGATGAACGAACGGTGATCCACACCGAATGGCGGCGAACCGCTTAATGCAGTGCTCCGAACGGTCAGTGCAAGGTGCGGTACTGCGGGTGGGGAGGGGGAGATAATCCTCAAAGGGGTACCACCCAGTGTGTCCCCACTAACGGACCCCCACCGGCCGGCTACCACAGAAGCTGCCCAGGTGCCCACTCTCCACGCCCGTAGGATGGAAGAGGGGTCCACTCACCAATCCGACGGGCGCAGCGGGTAGCCACCTGGAGCAGACTTACCTCCCCATAGAGAGGCATGCTGCTGGCCAGGCCCCTGGACAGGAACAAAACCAGTCACTGGGCTCTAGTGGCTTTTAGACACTGGCCGCCCGCACAGAACGGGCGCTATGCGGCGGGCCCCCGCTAAGGGTAGCTCGCATAGTGTCGGCCAGACTGGGGAAAGTTTTCGGATTCTAGATATCCTCTATACCACCAGCCGGCTTCTTGATCGCAGTCTTCATCAGAAAAAATCTTCAGGAGACCGCAAATCCCATAGGGAACCAGGTCTACTCCTTGCACTAGGCAATTTAAAACTGATGTGCTATGCAGAGCAGGGGGATTATATGCTAAGGTGAGGACGGCCCCCTGGGAGGGGCCAACCTATGCTTTTGTTTGTTTTTGCCTAGTCTACTCCTAGTAATATGAGCATAACCCCACGTGTCATAAGAAGTCTGTGTCTGTCAGTGAACGGAAGAGTAATCTCATTTAAAAAAAAACAAAACAAAAACATGCTATACTTACCTCGGCTGTGAAGTTGGTTTTGCACAGAGCAGCCCAGATCCTCCTCTTCTTGGGTCCCTCTTTGCTGCTCCTGGCCCTCCCACCTATTGAGTGCCCCCACAGTCAGAAGATTCCTATGGGAGTACATGAGCTGAGTCAGAGCTCTGTGTATCCATTCAGACAAGGAGCCCCAAACCGGCCCCACCCCCTCTCTTCCCTGATTGGCTGGCTGACTTTGATTGACAGCCACGGGAGCCAATGGTGTCACTGCTGTGTCTAAGCCAATCAGGAGGAGTGTCCCGGACGGCTTAGACATTAGTGTAAATCGCTGGAGAGAGATGGGGCTCAGGTAAGTATTAGGGGGTGCTGGGGAGGCTGCTAAACACAGAAGGTTTTTTATCTTAATGGATAGTATCCATTAAGATTAAAAACCTTCTGCCTTTACAACTAATTTTGCTAAGATAAGTTATTTTTAAAGCGCGCTAATGAGGGGGTTTTAAAGGAGAATATAAAGTTCAAAATGATAAGAGTCCAGATATGATTCCGAATGGTGAACAAGAAATCTTGTGAAGAATGTCAAACGCCAAAAGAATTACTTCCACATCAGATACACTCCTTATGACAGAGACTCCCCCAGATATATAATGTCAACAAAGCAGATAGACATCTCATGGTGCAGTGTTCAAAAAGGGGGGGGTTTACTAAAACAGTTTCCAAAATGCACACTCCCCATACAAAAGAAAAAAAGGGATTTTATTATAACTTACCGTAAAATCCTTTTCTCTGAGTTCACTGACAGACGCAGCTCTTCTTAATTGACACGTGGGTTTTATGTCGTCCTATCAGGAGTGACTAGGCAAAACAGATGCAAAAGCATCAGGGATAGGCTGGCCCCTCCCATGAGGGCCGTCCTCACCTGAACCTATAAAACCCCCTGCTGGTCAATAGCATTCAGTTTGTCACAAGCAGTGCAACAAAAAAAACAGAGGGGTGGGAGCTGCATCTGTCAGTGAACTCAGAGAAAAGGATTTTACGGTAAGTTTTAATAAAATCCCTTTTTCTCTTACGTTCACTGACAGACGCAACTCTTCTTAATTGACACATGGGGACGTCCCAAAGCAGTGCCAAAAACTAGAGAGGTGGGCAAACAACAACAACTGTACCCAACAGAACCCTCTCAGGGAGCGCCACACCGCTGCTCGCAAAACTGTGCGGCCAAAAGCAGCATCCGCCGATGCTGAAACATCAACTTTGTAAAACTTAGTAAACGTGTGCACTGAGGCCCAAGTGGCCGCTTTGCACACCTGAGACACCGAAGCCTGGTGCCTGAACGCCCAGGAGGTACTGACCGACCTGGAGGAATGAGCCGTGACCGGAAAAAGGGGGAACCTTGCCCCGAGGCTCATACGCATGGGTCACGAACTGTCTAATCCAACGGGAAATGGTAGCAGACGAGGCTGCCGAACCCTATTTGGAGCCCCCGGGTAACACAAACAATGTCTGCAGGTCTGCAAATTGGGAAGAAATGAGACACCCCTCACACCCACCCACCGACACCCCTCACCACTCACCCACTAACACCCCTCACCACCCACTGACACCCCTCACACCTACCCACTGACACCCCTCACACCCACCGACACCTCTCACCACCCACCCACTGACACCCCTCACCACCCACCCACTGACACCAATGTATCCTAATCGTGATGCAACGCGGAATAAAATCGAATTGTTGACCTGATAATCGTAATCAAATCAAATTGTGAGGCCAGTGAAGATGCGCACCCCTATGTGGTGTGTGAATGGTGACTTCAGTGGGGTCCTGACACAGGTGGATGTGTTCTACTACCTCCCCCCCATGCTCTCGCTCTTCTAATTGTGTTTTTTTGTTTACTATTGTGCTACAGTGCCTTTCCCCGCTTGGCTACCCACAACAGTACGACTGGGACTTAGTTGAGATACTGCTGCCTTGAGCAGCCATTACCAGGCTTGATGTTAACAAATGTTATATTTATCTTTGGGATCCATTTATCTTAACCGTGCTTTCCTGTTGAATGCTTTGCAAGTTGGCACTTCTTTGGCTTTTGTCAAACTAATTGTCTTATACCTTTCAGTTTTTACTATTGAAAATGAATAAAAATTGTCAGTTTTAAAAAAAATTTGATTTTTTCTACATACTTACCTGTAAAATCCATTTCTTTGAGCACATCACGGGACACAGAGCAAGCTATATAATCATTACTTACTGGGTTATACGCCACCTATAGGTGAATGGACAATGGCAATAAAAACAGACAGGAAGTCCAGCTCTATATAACCCCTCCCATACAGGAAGTACTTCAGTTTTGTAGCAAGCAATGAACTCCCAAAAAAGAGAGGGGAGGGGCCTCTGTGTCATGTGATGTACTCAAACAAATGGATTTTACAGGTAAGTATGTAGAAAAAAATACAATTTTCTTTTTCATACATCACGGGACACAGAGCAAGCTATATAAAATCATTACTTACCGGCACGTCCCAGGGCATGAACCTGGGAGGGAGATCTAAACCCCACCAAAAAATTTATACCGCAGCCCCTAACCCACTGCTGCCACAAGACAAATCCTCTGCCATCCTAACATACACTTGATAGAATCTTGAGAATGTATGGACTGAGGACCATGTGGCGACCTTCCAAATCTGTGCCACTGATGCCTGACGGCAAACCCCCAGGAGGTTCCTACCCCCATGGTGGAATGAGCTCTTACCCTGAAGGGAGGAGCTTACCCTTCAGGCCATAGGCCTCAATGATCAACCAGCGTATCCAAAAGTGAAATGGATGCTTTGGAATCCGCTTGACCCCTCTTGGGCCATTCTGGCAAAACAAAAAAATGCATCAGTGCATCCGATGCCTGCAGATCGCTTCAGATAAACCCTAACGGCACAAAGCAAATCCAAGGAGTTAAACTATTTCTCTTATAGCGAGCTAGGCTGAGAGAAACAAAAGAGGGTAGAATAATATCCTGATTCAAATGAAAGCCAGAAAAGACCTTGGGCAAAAAGGACGGAAGAGGACATAGCAACACTAAACATGATGCAGGACCAAATATTGATCTTTACAAGAAAGAGCCACCAATTCCGAAACCCTTCTTCTATTTGAAGTGACTGCAAGAGAAGTCAAAAGGGCTAAAGGAATCTCCTTAACAGGTTCAAATGACTATTTCTGTAGCACCAACAAACCCAAATTCAAGTGCCAAGGACATAGAGGAACCTTTACGAGAGGCAACAATGAGTCACTCCTTGATGAAAGGTAAATTTAGCTTAGCGTAAATTGGGATAATATACAGGACCCTGTGACAGCAGGTCATGAAGGACCGGGAGCACCCACAGTCCGTCTACTGACAACCACACTATCTCTGGAAATCAGGCCTTCCTGGGCCAAGCTGGAGCCACAAAAATGACAGACATCATTTCCTCTTGAATCCTGCGTAAGAGATGTGGCAGGAGAGGAATAGGGGGAAATACATAAATTAGGAAGAACTGGTTCCAAAGAACTACCAGAGTATCTACCCCAATTGCGAAGGAATCTCTAGCTTTAGATACAAACCACTGCACTGATGCCTGATGGCACATCTTTGTTGAACCTGGATGCCAACAGATCTACATCCAGCATCCTCCAGAAAAAAACTTGGGTGCCGAGACCATTCTTCGGGATGCATTTGTTGGCGCCTGAGATAGTCCGCCCTCCAGTTCTCCACTCCCGGAATGTGGACTGCAGGCAGCCCTGGCACTTGCTTTTCTGCCCAAGACAGTACCCGACTGACTTCCTCGTGAACCAAACAGCTCTTGGTGTTGGCCTGGTGGTTGACATAAGCCATAGCATTATCGGATGGCACCCTTACTGGGTGAGGATGTAATCTGGGCGGCACATCTCCCCTGGACTGTACAGTCCTCCATGACCACACCCCAGCCAGAGAGACTGGCATCCTTGGTCACTATCTTCCAAACTACTGAAAGAAGACTCTCCTTGTATTACATTCCAATCTTTCAACCACCAACTGAGACTCCAACGAGCCTTGAGGGGTCTGAACATGCAACAAACCAGAGGTTGCATCTTCTTGTTCCACCCTGACAGAAAGTTCTGCTGCAAGGGACTGGAATGAAACTGGGCACAAGGAATTGCCTCGAATGAGGACATCATCCTTCCTAGCAGACCCATACAGAGCTGAATGGAAGGGTGCCTTTTTTCCTCTACTTGCTGAACTTGAACCTTCAAGGCATTGGCCTTCTTTGGAGACATGAATAGCTTTGCCGGCTTTGCTGTGTCTAGAAATAGTCCTGCGGCCCCCTTCACACTGCCGTGACTTGAAGTCACGCAATTCCAGGAATTACCTGTGTAAACTTGAAATCTATGGACCTCAACTCGCATCAAAGTTGGACCAAAGTATCACAGGGGCTACTTGAAGTTGGTGCGCACTGGAGTCGCACAGATATGACTGGTTCTCATTGAGAATCATGGGTTACAACTTGTCATGCGGCTCTGATGTCAAAAGTCGCAGACATGCGAAAAAGGCACAAGTTTTCTAGATGCTGAACCGACTCAAAGGCCGACTTTGCGACATTTATAAACCAGTCCAGGTGTTCGAAGAATTGAACAGTGAGAGCTACGCTCCATTTTAGACCCTGCAGTGAGTGATATCTGCGCAAGAGGTCGCCTAGATAACCTAACACCAGGATCCCCTGAGACCTTAGAAGGCCCAAAACTGGTGCCAGGATCTTTGTGAAGACTCGGGGGCTGTTGCAAGCCCGAAGGGCAGTGTCACAAACTGGCAGTGCTGATCTTCTATTGTAAGATTCAAACCCCTGATGTGTGTGGATGCCAGAAAATCTAATCGGAGAGAGCGTCCACAGAAGGAATTGATTCCATTTGAAAAGGCACACTGAGACATAATGATTCAGTGCCTTTAGATCCAGGATAGGCCTTATGTCTCCGTTCAGCTTTGGCACTGAGAACAGGTCTGAAAGCCCAGCCTGTACCCTTGAGACACTGTGGGGATGCCCCACTTGGCCAAAACTGTAGGAACCTTCCCCCACTTGCACGAGTGGGGGCGCCCCTTAACCAGGAAGATTTGGTTACAGGTTTAGAGGACTTTTGGCCCTAGTCTTGCTGTTTACCTCAGGCCCCAGCTTCCCGTTGCCGTCGAAACTGCCCAGGGGCTGAAAAGCCTGAGGAAGCAGATCCTGATGCCCTAAATGAGGGACGTTTAGCCGCCTTCTTGCCAGGAAAAAGCAAGCTATTCGCTCCAGATAATCTCTGGATGTACTGTTAAGATCCTCCCCAAACAAACGTTCCCCATGGAATGGAAAACAAGCTAGCAACCTTTTGTAAGGAAGCTCAGCTGACCAGCCTTTTAGCCACAAATTTCTGTGCACAAGAGAGCTAATCAGGAGACTTGCTGTATAGAAGACCCTAAGAGCATCTATAACATGGCCTAAGCTTGAGGGAAATCTGCCATTTCCTCAGCAGAAACTTCCCCTCTATTTAGCCTATAGCACCTGGTACTCCCAGGCGGTCTCCCATCCAATCACTAGCCAGTTCCAAGCCTGCTTGGCTTTCGAGATGAGAGGAGATTGAGGGCATTCAGGGTGGTGTGGTTATAGACAGCTAAGGCCTGACAAACACCAGTTGCTTCCACTGCGCACTGAATAGGGGAATCTGCCAGAGAGAAGAAAGCCCTTAACAAGGATTCCAGTTTCTTATCAGCAAGGTCCCTGAAAATCTGTGCATTTTCAGGGAGGAGATTGGTGCATTCACAGCCTGTATGCTCAATCTTTTTAACAAACTTTTCCTCCATCAGACATAATAGAAAAAAATCTCTTTGGAGGAACAAAAAAATCCTGTCTAGGAGTTCCCAGCAGAATACACCACCTGTTCCAATAATGAATAAAGTACGAAGGGGGAACACCTGTGCACCCTAAATCAAAGTACAGACCCAATGAGAGCCGCGATGGGAAGGTGAGAGCGAGGGGACTTCTGTGTTGTTACCTTGAACCCCGCCCCTGGACGCCAGACCCAAAGAGAGCCAAGCTGGGCAGGACGTAATGCGTACCTGAGGGAGGAGCACACCGGACATCACCTGCACAGCCATTTTAACATTTTATTGGAAGACTGCATTTATAACTTTACGTGATGATTGCATACTGGCACCAGTGGAGGTGCTTTTATATGTGAGTACCCTGGTTTATGTTTAATAAAGTCACAAGTTTTTACAGAGAGCACGAGAAAGTGTTTATTTTCATTTACATACCCCCGGCGAGCATTTTGTCCACTGGAGCTGTTACGAGGTCCTATGCATGAGGATTAAGATCTAAATCACTAATTGAGTGTGATACATGCCTGCAGGCCCTTGTGGTCATATGAAGGAGGTGAGAGGCTGCTAGTGGTGGTGGTAACAGGATCCACATTATCTTCACCTGCATGAGTTGGAGTGATAGCACCATGTCTCACCCTGTGCACCTTGTCGAGGTTTTAAAAACCCTAGGGAGAAACACACGATCTTAGGGACCTCCACTGGAGATAACTTAAAAGCTGCCCGCACCATCTGCGTAAGAGAATGGATTAGAAGCTTTGGTGACTGAGAAGCAATCTGGGCGTCTTCAGGCCTTGATTCTCGAGAAGTCCTCTGCTTGAATATCAGCTAAGTCATTAACCACTACCTCTTGTACATCATCAACCCACTCTTGCTCTAATACAGGAGGATTAGGGGAAGGGGACCTGTCACGTTTTTTACCACCTTATGTGACTGACGCAATCATATCAGCAATCTTGTTTTCTAACCAGCTAAAGCCGATGACAGCCTCTCTTTATTAACATAAGCTGAGGTAGAAGCACTGCTAGTAGCCACAATGCCAGACAGGCGCCTCAGACAGCCTGGCCACCTCTGATCTTTCAGGGGGAAGCTATTACAGCAAAGCTCCGACTGACCTTTACAGGGGCTGCTGGTGGAACACTTGTGCCCCTTGCTGCCGTGCTCCCCACAACTGCGATTTCTGGAAGTTATAACCTGCTAGCGCAACAGTAGCTGGCTTGTGAGTAAAATAACAGCAATACCATTCCCCTGCAAGACTAACTTTAGTCAACAACAGACCCCTTACAGTCCCACATAATATGCAACATTAGCTAGGCTTCCAGTTGCTACACATGTGCCTCCAAGAATAGAACAATTTTTTTTTCAGATTCTCAGAGAGTTCTTTGCCATGAGGTGCCATGTTGAACTTCCAGTGACCACTATGAGAGAGTTAGAGTGATAACACCAAATTTAACACACCGGAGACCTTGTAACACTAATGAGTCACGGGGAGGGAAAATAGCTAATTGGGCCCAATTTGGACATTTTCACTTAGTAGTTATTTTGAGGGGACAGCAAATTTACACTGTTATACAAGCTGTACACTCACTACTTTACATTGTAGCAAAGTGTAATTTCTTCACATTGCCCCATGAAAAAGATACAATGAAATATTTACAAAAATGTGAGGGGTGTACTCACTTTTGTGAGATACTGTATGTGTATGTGTGTGTGTGTGTGTGTGTGTGTGTGTGTGTGTGTGTGTGTGTGTGTGTGTGTATATATGTATATATATGTGTATATATATATATATATATATATATATATATATATAAAAATATATATACACATACTGACAGTGCTCAGCATAAATAAGTACACCCTTACTTTCCTTTCATTTTCTATGGGGCACTATACTATAATATACTCCCACAAATGCAGGCCATTGATTGCAACCAAGATTTAATTTGCAAAAATGAATACACCCCGATGAAAGTCTTAGGAGCAAAGCTACATTTTAGACAACAACATCCTAATTAACTAGAATTCAACTAAAGGTGAGTCTAATTATACATTATTCATTAAACAGGTCTCTAATAGACAGTTGATTATAAAAGGCGTTACTTAAAAGGTAACTCCACTTTCGTGGGAAAAAACAAATATCAAATAAAGAAAAAATAATATAGTGTGTACAATTACGATACAAGTCATATTGTAATTGAATGTTATTAAAAATGACCTTTCCTTTTCAATCTGCAGCCACTGTAATTGTCTGAGAATGCATTGCAATATGGCTACTAGGAGTTGTCCTGTACACAGAGTGTGTACCAACCACTCCCCAGAAACACCATTTCCTGTTTGTGTGATTGGTTCAACAATTTTCCCCTAAGTCTGCCTAAGATACAAGTCAGATTTCAGACATCCCCTGCAACAAAAATGTCATTTTTGGAGAGACACTTGCAATAGGAACACATCTAAAGGAATGCAGCACAACAGATTTCCTCATTAGTGCCCTGCTGCTGCCACAGCTGACTAATAATTATAAAACCACTCCCAATAGACCCACTTAGCAGAGAGGCACAGAGGAACAAGCAGTGATTTCTTCAGAATAACAAAAGGTAGGAATCTTAAAGAAAGTTTGTTATAATCCTTGTAATGTACATAGATTACCAAGATGGGAATGTTTTTTTTCTCAACAAAAGTGGAGTTCCGCTTTAACAAAGAAAACCCCTTCCCATTTCATGCTGTCAGAAATGTCACAAGGCTTGAAAAAGAAAATAAGTTATTTACACAAGAAAGGTGAAGGCTACAAGAAAATCAGCAAAGCTTTTACTGTAGCAAAAGTGATACAAAAATCTAACAAATAGGGAACTGCAATCATCTCACACAGAAATGTCCATGGACGCTAACGCCTAGACAGGAGCGTCTTCTGATGAGAAGAGTTTTAGAAAATTGTCATTTAAAGTTCACTGCAGTTAGCTAAAGAAGCAGAAAGCAAAACTGGGGTGATATTTTAGTCTGAATGTGAAAGTGTTAACTGGACACTTCAGGGTTAATGATGGAAGTAGTTGTAAGGAATTTCAGGCATTTTGCTTTGCCCCACTCAGGGATACACATGGTGCTGGCTGCACTGCCACAGACTAGAACAGTGAGAATATAATAATTTAATAATGATTTAAATAGGAAGAAAAAGTTACCCATTTTTAAAACCATTGCCTCTGCCTACCTATCCCGAATATCCTGTATAAAAAGAAAATCTGTGTATTCATCTATTTCTAATCTGGTATGGTCACAAGATCCATGTGCTTGGGCTCCCCTGTGTAAGAATGTGGATGCTCCAGGGGAGAGGAGGGTATGCCAAAAATGAATGGGCCATGACAGCCAACTGGTAATGCCACAACTCCAGGAATTCACAGCTGTTGCTTCTTCCTTACACATGGGAGGCAGAACTGCTGAATCACACGACCGGACTGGATTATAAAAAGGTACACACATTTTTTTTAATACAGGGTATACAGGATAGTTGATGGTGGGGGGAGGAGAAAGGGAGCATGGAGTACACCTTTCACATGAGGACTGGAATATAATATGTTACCATTCACAAAGGTTCCCTGAATGTTCCCTTTCAAGAACACAACTGCAAACTAAATTTTAGACAGTACAGAACACCTGCCCTGCTCCACAAAATATACCCATGTGTCCCATCAATGCTGGCACTGAGGAACTGAAGAGGGGTAGTTACCCATCTGGTGGATGTGCCTCAGCCTACAGACCTATTGGTCTGAAGTTTGCAATATAAGTTCATGAGCTATCCCCTTGACTTCTCCCCGACTCGATACCTATGCCACCACTCAAAAATCCGAGGTGGATCTTATGGTAAGTCCCTGATGATGCACATAGTGACAGTGCATAACCGTCTATTGGAAGCAACAACGTAATCCGACCCTTAAAGATTGGTCCACAAGACTGAACAGGGCGGTAGACATGAAGGAACTTATCCACATCTCACAAGATAAAATAGATTCCTTTCACCAAACAGGTTTGCTAGATACATTTCAAGACCACTACAAACTATGCTAATAATAGTACAATTGTGTCTTTCCCTGGAGTACACAACATGTAAATAACACTTACTCCAGCATCTTCCCCTCCCCACTTAAATGTGCACTGGTTAGCCCCATACTTAAAAAAAGTTCCTCACTGGACCCCACCTGTATTTATAACCTAAGACCAATCTCCATTTTCCCGTTTGCCGCCAAGCTTTTTGAGCGCCTTGTACACAAGTGGCTACCTTACTGACAACAACCTTCATGATTCCCTACAGTCTGCCTTCCGCCTACAACATTCCACTGAAACTGCCTCACTAAAACTCATGGCCTACTAACTGCTAAAACCAACGGCCGTTACTCCATACTCTTAGACTTTTCTGCTGCCTTTAATACATCTGACCACCCACTCCTTCTCAATAAACTCCACTCTCTTGGCCTCCACGAATCTGCTCTTTCCTGGTTTTCCTGTTACCTTATCTCAGCGCACTTTCACTGGCACATACAACACCCACTCTGATTCCTCTTTGTGTTGAG
Organism: Glandirana rugosa; assembly: GCA_018402905.1. Lineage (NCBI taxonomy): Eukaryota > Metazoa > Chordata > Amphibia > Anura > Ranidae > Glandirana > Glandirana rugosa. The sequence continues at coordinate 878,080 of BLSH010124856.1, forward strand.
ATACTCCAAGGCTCTGTCCTTGGGTCCCTCCCATTCACTCTCTATACCTCTTTCCTGGCCAGTTAATAACCTGCCATGGCTTCCAGTAACACCTCTACACCGATGACACCCATATCTATCTCTATTATTCCCTAGCTCAAACCTTCGGTCTCAAAAATTTACTGAGCGACAATATCAGTATGGATGTCACACCACTTCCTCAAACGCAATCTTTCTGAAACTGAGCTTGTAATATTTTATCTTCCTTGATACCCTCCCCAGGACTTGAGATACCATTGAGATCAACAGCACAACCATTGGTCCTTCTGCACATGCCAGGGTGCTAGGTGTAATCCTAGACTTTGACCTCTCCTTCAGTCCCCACATCCAATCACTGGCGAAATCTTGACACCTCAACCTCTGCAACATTTTCAGAATTGGCCCCTTCCTGACTAACACGACCACAAAACAACGTATTCACTCCTTGGTTATATACTGCCTTGACTACTGCAACTTTCTTCTCATTGGCCTACCTTTACACAGGCAAATCCCCCTTCAGACTATTATGAATGCTGCTGCCAGGCTTATACCACTTACTAACCGATCCGTAACTGCTGCTCCTCTCTGTCAATCTTTTCACTGGCTTGCACCATCCGGTCAGCACCTACCCTGTCCACTTTTAGGCGATTTTTGGGAAATCTACCCCACCTACACCTAAAAAGCCATACTTTAGCCACCTCCATCAGATCATCCTCTGCAGCTATTACCTTTTGTACCATCAGCCTCTCCCTTTAGATTATAAGCTCCATGAAATGGGCCCTCCTATTCCTTCTGTATTGAACTGTATTGTGATTGTACTGTCCTCCCTTTTATTGTAAAGTGCTGCACAAATGGTTACATATATAAATCCTGTTTAGTAATAATACTTTGATTAATTCCACATGGAATCCGATATGTGAAGAAAACCTTCCTACAAGATCTCGAGTATTCAACATTCTCACCCCTCTCTACTCTGCTTTCTATATCTGTCCAGAGTGTTAAGGCAGGGATTTGTTTAAAGTCCGTGTTCTACTTCCTATCAGTCCCCTCTCCTTTTCTTCCTGTCCCCCTCCCCCTTTTCTTTATTTCTTCCTCTTCTTCTTTCTTGTCTTTGGTTATTTCAGTTTGATAGTGCATCAAAAAAACCTCTCCCCTTCTCTTTTCAGCTGAGGCCACTATGACTTATCTGGCTGCTTATGGAGTTGCACCCCTCACCTGGGCTGCATATTGTCTGATAAGAAGGCTGCCTCTGCACTGTCTTCACAGCTTCATACACCCTTTTACCATATCTTTATTGGTGACAGGAGGTGGAGATAACTATCAGAACAACCATATTCCCTGCAAAAATGTTTAATACAACCATTTCAGGCCGGTTTGCCCCTTGCGGAGGTTTCTCTAGCCATTGTTGCCTTACACAACCTGCTTAAAGCGGTTGTCTACCCATTTTATTTACTTTTACCTACAGGTAAGCCTATAATAAGGCTTACCTGTAGGTAAAATGAATATAAGATATTCCCTCTCTAATCCACTGCAGCATATACAACTGTTAAGAAAATGTAGTTTTGTATTTACAAAACAATGTTAATATTCCCATCGCATACACTCCTGAACCAGAAATGGCAGTTGGTGAAGCGACAGCCAGCTGGAAACATCACAGGACAATGTTCATATTTGCCAACACACCATGGATCCCCAATACCATCCAAAAAGCTTTTTTTAATTGAAGAATGATCCCATCAGAACAAGAAAGGGGCAATCTTTTGTAGCCATGCCGGACCCCTTTGTCAGGCATGTGATACGTGCATATAGTGACACAGCAGTGCTACCCACCAAAAAAGTGACACCCCTACCTTCTGACTTCATATAACGTCGCAATACCACCAATACAGTACAAAAACGGTAAGCAATATCAAAGTGTACATGCATAACATGGCTCAAACATGATCAGCATACTGTAAGACACTTATGACATGATACACCCCCTGTACAAAGTCGCCAATATAGGGAGGGAATATAACTAATAGGGCATTTCACCCCGATGTGCCGATCCGTATTCGAGGCCAACAAGGTTTGGCGTCTGCGTTACTAGGCAACCCAAATGCTCACCCAATTGAACCATATCCCGCTGGTCACATGTGTCCAGTGCGACTGGTCATGGCTAGTCAAAGGGAAGACGCTAGTCAGCAGGAGCCGCTGACGCCATAGCAACAGGTGATTTCAGGATGCCCTAGCACACCAGCTGCTAACAGATGGCCAGATGGGAGGGGGAGGAGATGTGAAATGCATGAAGCAAAGGAAACTCAGAGACTGGAGCTAAAGAAGCAAGAATCGTAATACAGAAGCTTGAACAAAGAGAAACAAAAAAAAAATGAAAAAAAGGGAAGAAAATATGGAAAAATTGAAAAAAAAACTGAAAAGGAAAACAAAAATTTAAAAAAAAAATAAGAAAATGAAAAAAATTTGTGCATAAAAACTGAAAAATAGGGGGAAAGAAAAAAAAAATAAACTGAAAAAGGAGAATAAAATAGAAAACCAGGGGGTTTGAGGGAAGAAAAAGACAAAGGTTAGATGAAAAAAAGATGATGTACACTAAAATAAAGAAATGGGGGGTAGGATAAACAGCCTATTGTCATGACCAAGAAAAACAGCAGGGTCTAATGGCTTAAGTCAAAGACCTTCACCTCAAGGGTCCAGGACGGGTCACTCAGCCTCTTGTACCAAAGGTGCCCATTTAAGCAGCACATCTAGGAAAACAGTGATCCATGGTTTAGCAGAGATCAAGGTTCAACCAATGGTCTTGACATGCCCTATTCCAAGCAAATTTGACACAAGGTTAACACATCATCTATCCTCAGGGAAACATGTTAATGACAGACTGATGGTGAGACCACATGGTTGTGCTGTGCCCAGAGTGTAAATCCAGTAGGCCTCATGGCACAAAAGGCGGCAATCACGATCACTGCCTCTAGCAGGTTGCCTGATGTATTCAATCACCATACCTTTTAGTTCATGAATTTGATGTCTGGATGTGACAGTGTACCGCTACAAGTTTGTTCAAATCTGCTTACCCTTCTCAGTTTCTGACAGCGCTGTCTTTATGTCATATGTCTATGTTTCTGGAACCGTCTCTTGGAACGGGCCTATCGTCTTGTCTACATAGGTCAGAGCACATGGACATTTCAAGACGTAAACACAACAGTCAGTGTTACAGTTCAAATAGTCGCAGATGCGAAACAGATTACCCCTGTGGGGGTGTGCAAATTATTCACCACAAATGAGCAAATTACATACGTTGTCGGCCTGTACAAGATGATTTTGTAGAGTTTTGTTGCATTTGTGTGTGACCAAGGGCATTACCCTGAGCTCAGGTGCTAGAGAGCTTTCAGCTTGCAAAATATTAAGATTTCACTTAATTGCCAAACTAATCATTTCAGATTTACAATTAAATGTGTGCACAAATAATGGGCAATCAGTTAGGACTCTGTCCAACACCTTGGCCAGGTATCCCTGGTTCAAGAATTTATAATACATTTTTTGAAGTTGTCTGTTCTTGTCATCCGTGCCAGAGCATATGCGCAGGACCCACATAAACTGTAGAATGGGCCAGTTCTTGCGCAGATGTATAAGATGCGCACTCTGGTAGTGGAGTAGTGTGCTCCTGTCAGTAGGTTTGGTGTATAGAGATGTCACAAGTGTACCCTGGGTATTGGTGATTAACATATCAAGAAAAGTGATGCTGTTAAATGAGATCTCTGCATTGAATACTATTCCAGGAAAAATTTAGTTCAAAAAGTCAATAAACACATACAATTCCACATCACAACCGGCCCAGGTGAGGAAAATATCATCTATAAATCTCACCCAGCACATGCTATGCTCTGTAAATAGAGTGGATGGGTAAATACGACACTCCTCAAGGAAGCCAACAAAGATTTGCAGATGAGGGGGCAGCGCCTCAGAACTGTGAATAGGTTTTCCCCTCAAATGCAAATAAATTGTTACCAAGAACAAACTCAAGACAGTTAATACAGCAGGTTGACCTGTCGTGAGCACTCGTCAAATGAAAAGCACTCTGAATGAAGCATGGGCAGATTAATGAAGGGTCCACCTCCTCCATTAATAGAACACTTTTAATAGATGCAAGCTACAATACAACTTCTTCAAATGGGAGAGGGGGGGAGAATTGAAAATGTCAGAAAAGCAACCACCAACATTGCTGGTACAATTATCATTAAAAGTAAGCATTGTGCTAATTTAAATAAAAAAAGAATACATAAAAAAAGGCTTTAAGGTGGTATTCCTGTGAGCAATAGTTGATTTGGAAGTTCTGATTTTTCTTCTCTGTTATATGTATTGTGAGGATTACATCTCATGATATCATAGTTGATAGCACAGTTGTATTTAAAGTTACTTCATGTTTCCAATATTAATACATATCCTTAAAGGTCCACTGCATTGAGAAACTTCCCTAAAGTAAGTGAAAGTGTGACCTCAAATCAACAAGTTCAAGTATTTCTCTGTTTTGAGAACCAGCAGGTATTAGGGTTTGTTATTGATTTTTTTTTTTGTTCTATTTTTTTTTTAAGTGCTTTATAAACACTTGCCAAATGTAATGCTCTTGAGATTAGCATTGACAGGATTACAAATGCCCATCTGTACTGGATCCAAGAAATAATGTGAGTTAATAAGAACAATAACAGCTAAAAAAAAAAAAAAAAGAAAGAAAACAAGGACAATACCAATAATACATACCAGAAATGTTGTCCTAAAGTTATTCAGATCTGTGAAAAATTCTTCCACAGAAACCTTCTTTGCATCGAGTACATAATACTCCATAAGACTTCGATAAAGCTTCTCCATGTTTTCAAACATACGAGACAGTTTCTTATAATGTTCTCTTGCAGTCACTACAAAACTGTAAATTGTTGTTAAGGTAGATTTAACAGAAATAGGATGGAATAGTACAACAGGCAAATAATAAGGCTACTTCATATTTTTTTTTAATATTTTAAGTTTAAGCTTCTCACTGCCCTGGAAGGGATATAATCCGCCATCTCTTACATAACATTAAAATCTAGGACTGCTGCTGTTGGTTTTACAGTCTGGTATGTGTTGGGGTATTAAAATAAATCTAAAACTGCGCTGCTATATAGAACTAAGAAAACAAACAGGTTGCAGCTTAACACTTATAGATATCCCCCCAAAAAATTCCCCAAACTGAAATTAAATATAAAATAGTGAAGCACAGCCAAAACAGTTAATAGCCTCAACTGCTATATCATGTGCAAACAAATAAAGTGCAATTACCAAAATAGCAATGAGTAAATCACGCTATTCATTAAATATTACCATATCATTCTGTGCAAATAATCAATAAAGTGTGACAGTTCCAAATATATACATATAAAATGCACAGTGCAACAACATAATCTATATATATATATTTGTGACAAGATAAATTGTGAGCTATGAAGTCCAAAAGTCCATGAAGTGTTAAGTGTGCATCTGTACAGGGAAGACAGAGAAATCCTTAGTGTGATAATGGTATATGCTGATCCCCAGTGATGTAAGCACCTCCACCAGTCTCACTATATGCTCACTTCACTTATAGACCCACTGAGCCCAGTCCAGCTTCCCCTCAGGGGTTAATCCTTCAGACAACTGGATCAATAGGCAGCTTCCCATGCAGTTAATATGGAAGGAGGGACGAGGCCTAGGATGTCACTACAGACCGACAGGACCCATGCTGGTACTTAGCGGTTTTTGCAGCCTCGCACCACACAGACACCAGGGATTATACCCATCTGACTGTGTAATGACTGAGTGTGCTGGAGGAGGTACACAAGCAACTGTGAGTGGCCAATTTATATATTGTTTTAATAAAGCGTGTTTTTAAAAGGATAAAGCACTATATATATATATATATATATATATATATAGTAGGTCTGGGTACAGTCCCCTGGACAGCTATGGCAGGAACACGGTGCACACATTCCACAGCGAACAGAGGGGTGAAAGAATCCTCGCCAAAGACCTCAAGCAACCATTTTTCTACAAAGTCTGCAGGACCTTTCCCCTCAGAATGTTCAGGCAGCCCAACTAGGCGTACATTGTTATGCAGTCTATTTTCTATGTCATCTGTTTTATCTGTTGCTGCATGGACCTGGCAGGCAGTAGCTCGAGACTCAGTTATCAGTGGTGGTAACTGATCTTCCAGGTTGCTAATGTGGCACACAGCACTACCTGTAATACCGTAACACAAAGGTAACTTTGTATGACGAACGTGGGCATCAGATCACTGCCCTCCTCACCGTCAGGTGACAAAGGACCCCCCTGATCTCGCACCCGCTTGTCACTTACGCAACAATACCATTCTCAGCTGCTTCCAGCACAAAGAATTCCCAGCTTGCGTGACCACCAAGTGCCAGCAGCCTGAGAGCGATTGTTACCGGGCTAATTCAAACAATTAAACCTTTCAGTGTTAGGTCTCCAACAATTAGCAATACTAATTATGATTTTAGAATAACCACCTGTAACACATGCTGTCTCCACAGACAGGAATATTCAGATGAGTTATCTTAAACAGTAGCACTCTTCAAAGGAACAGATTCGTGGTAGCTTCCATTAAGAGCTTTAGGGACAAGGTTAACACTTTTCAGAATAAAGTTTAATAATGAATAGGTCAAGTTGGGTGTAGTAAAATATTTACAAAAAAATGATGTTACAAAGCAATAAGAGACAATATACAGCAGCAAAGAAAGGAAAAAAGAATGGAAGGTTACTTGCTTTTAACCACTTCCATACCGAGCCTGTTTTTTGGGTTCGGTGTTTACAAGTTAAAAAAGATTTTTTTGCTATAAAATTACTTAGAACCCGCAAACATTATATATATGTTTTTCAAACACCCTAGAGAATAAAATGGCGGTCATTGCAAAACTTTATGTCACACCGTATTTGCTCAGCGGTCTTCCAGCCTGATTTTTTTTGGAAAAATTCATGTTTTTTAGTTAAAAATTAAAGAAAACAGTAAAGTTAGGCCCATTTTTTTCCATATTCTGAAAGATAATGTTACGCCAAGTAAAATGATACCCAACATGTCATGCTTCAAAATTGCGTCCGCTCATGGAATGGCGACAAACTTTGCAACTAAAAAATCTCCATTGGCGACGTTTAAAAAAATCTACAGGTTAGCAGTTTTGAGTTACAAAGGAGAGTTCTAGTGCTAGAATTATTGTGCTCGCTCTAACGATAGTGGTGATACCTCACATGTGTGGTTTTGAACACCGTTTTCACATGTGGGCGGGACTTACGTATGCATTCGCTTCTGCGCCCGAGCTCACGGGGGCGGGGCGCTTTAATTTTTTTTTTTTAATTATTTATTTTACTTTTTATTTTTACACTGTTCTTTTTTTAAACAAAAAACATTTTGATCACTTTTATTCCTATTACAAGAAATGTAAACATTCCTTGTAATAGAAAAAAGCATGCCAGGACCTCTTAAATATGAAATCTGAGGTCAAAAAGACCTCAGATCTCATATTTAAAGTTAAAAGCAAAAAACAAAATGATGTGAAAAAAATGAAAGTGCAAAATAAAAACAATGGGCCCTTTAAGACTATTGAACGTGATGTCATTTCCACTCTGCCGTGTAATGGAGTCTGGCAAGCGGCGGAGATGAACGGAAAGCGGTGGGAGGGGGGGCACCTTTCCCGCCGCTGATAAAAGTGATCTTGCGGCGATTCTGCCGCTAAGACCACTTTTATCAAACACAGGATCGCCTGCTGAAAAAAAAAAAATAATATCTGAATGATGCCTGTAGCTGCAGGCACCATTCGGATATCCAGGCTCAAAGTTGCAATGTCCTATGACGTGATCCTGATGGAGGGGGTTAAAATGTCCGTGATCGATCAGAGATTCGATGATGATCTCAAGGGTTCTTTGATGGTAAGGTGAGAACTCAGAGCTGTCCCTCGCATTCCCTTTTTCTCTGGGTGAAAAGGGGTGGGGCCGTATACCCCTGACCACTCACATGGGTAAGGAGGGAGGTGGGCTGTCCAGGGCGTACCGTGGAATAACAATCTCCCTAATATGCAATTTCTGTACAGATATTCATATTTGGCAATATGTACAAGGTGCATATCTGAAACTGATCAATTATAGTCCACTATGAATTTTACATTCCAACAAGTCTAAACATGACAGCCTTGTCGCTTTCTGTGACCCTGGGAAGAGGATAAACTATCCGTGGGATCCCTTATAAGTGAATACATCAATGTTTGAGTTCGTTTAAATCGGTATGCCTTCCGGCATACAGATATACACGTGTTAATATGTCACGCTCCTATCTGGAGTTATGAACTGTGGGTATATTTCTTTAAGTTTTAGGCATGAGGTAAGGGTCGCTGGGAGGTCACTGTGCTCTGTGTCCCTGTTTACAACCGTCGTAAATTCTGAGCCTCTTCGATGACATGTAGGTTTTATAGGAGGCCTAGCAGAAAAAGATAACAATTTTTTTAAAGTGGCTTTTTGGAATTCCACACCGAACAGGGAGGAGGGGGTGTGTGAGGTATCCTGCACTGGGTGTTTGTTAGGTTAAAGCGGTCATGGCCTCGTCTGAACAAAATGGTTGACAGCTTTTCATGTGTCCAGCACGTAATATCATTACACTTTGGTAGCTCAATCTCTGAAACTTACAGTATATAAAAGTAAACTGTCTTTGCTACCTAAGATCTTTGTATTGTCAGCCAAGCCTTTTCAATAAAAGTTTATCAAAAATAAATCATTTTTTGAAGGGAAATCATTTTTAGGATTTCTCTTGTTATAATTAAAAGGCAGCAATAAATAGAAAAGGTCAAAAAGGAACAGAAAATGCTTTCAAGTAATACCATTTACTGTTTAACTGCTTGCCGACCAGCCGTCATTACATGGCAGTAGGTCGGCTCTCCTGTGCGAATCGCCGTAGCTGTACAGCGTCTCGCACAGGCGCAGTTAAGGGCGAGAGCATGCCGATGGCAGCGCACTCTCACGCCCGCTGCGTGAGCGTGCCCGCGGGTCGGGCAGAATCGTCTGCTGGCGACCCACGATCGCCTACAACAGAGACAGAACGGGGATCTGCCTATGCAAAAATACTGTGATCTACTGTTACCGGGAACACTTAGATCTGTGATGTCCCTGCCAGCCCAGCCCCACACAGTTAGAACACAGTTAGCCCCTTGACTGCCCCTTAAAGTTTAACCCCTTCCCTGCCAGTGACATTTATACAGTAATCAGTGACTATTTAAAGCTCTGATCGCTGTATAAATGTCATAAAGTGTCAGTGTCCGATCTGTCCTCCGCAATATCGCAGTCCCGCTAAAAATCGCAGATTGCCACCATTACTAGTAAAAAAAAAAATACATAAACAACAACAATAATAAAAATGCCATAAATCTATTCCCATAGTTTGTAGACATGATAACTTCCGCGCAACCCAATCAGTATACGCCTATTGCGATTTTATTTACCAAAAATATGTAGAAAATATATATCGGCCTAAACTAAGGAAGACATTTTTTTTGGATATGTATTATAGCAAAAAGTAAAAAATACTGTTTTTTTTCCCAAAAGCGTCGCTTTTTTTTTGCTTAAAAAATAAAAACCAGAGGTGATCAAATACCACCAAAAGAAATCTCTATATTTGGGAAAAAAAGAATGTCAATTTAGTTTGAGTACAACACCACACAATTGTCAGATAAAGCAACGCAGTGCCGAATCACAAAAAGTGCTCTGGTCAGAAAGGGGATAAATCCTTCCAGGGATGAAGTGGTTAACCTAAAACTAAAGGTGAAATATAACTTATTACAAACAGTAAATGAATATGCAACTGTGAAATAATTTATAATTTAGTAATTAATATTTTATAATACTGCAATGAAAAGTACATTAATAGTTTTAAAAGCACATATTTAGCAAACAGCATGGGATGCTGAGGTATAATTTATAAATAAGCAAGTAGGTTTGCTGGCATTACACTTATTAAGGAACTTCATTAGTATTAAAGACACAAATTGGCTAAAATGTTCAAACACTTAAACATTTTTCTTTTTCTAGTAGTTAAATATGATTACACCATTGGTAATCTAGTTTTTATGCACAAGGCCTTATGCTCGCTTCACAAAGTGTCATTTTACCACAATTTTTTTTTTTTTTATAGAGAATACAATGGAAAAAGCAGCCACCAGAACCAACAAGAATACTCAGAGGGTTCAGGACTTACAGGGGCAATTAGATTTGGCTTTAGTAAAAAATAGATTACCTTGGGAATCTCTCAAGGCCTTATAATTTTTAGAATAGATGACTCCCTAAATCAGTTAAGGATACTAATTCGGTGCTCCGCTCTTTTCTTAAAGTGTTACAAAAGTAATCTTTTTTTTTAATTAAAATAACAAACATGTTATACTTACCTTCTCTGTGCAGTGGTATTGCACAGAGTGGCCCCGATATTCCTGCTCTGGGGTCCTCAGTGGCAATCTTGGCTCCTCCTCTTCTTTTTAGGACTACCATATTCAGCCGCAGGCTATGTAGAGAGCGTAGTCTGCTTGCTCCCGACCTGTGTGTCTATGGAGCAGCGCTTCATAGACTTACACAGTGGGACTTAGGTCTGCCCCCTCCACTTTCTATTCATTGCATCTGATTGACAGCAGCAAGAGCCAATGGCTCCTGCTGCTGCTCAAATGCTGTGTAAAGGGGAAAGAGGGGAGAATAGATGCAGCCGAGTACAGCGCTGATCTTCTCTCCCCTCTCTTCCCCTTCACACAGAGGAAGGGGGGGGGGGGCACAGTGAAACTGAAAACATTTTTTACCTTAGTACAAACAATGCATTAAGGTAAAAAATGTTTTTCGGTTTAGTAACACTCTAAAGGTATTATGCCTGATATTCTGGAACATTGCCTAGAACTGGACAGAGTTCACAGGGCCCTTCAACTGGTCTATCTAGAGGGCTATCAAGGGACCTTATCGTAAAACTCAATTTCTATGCTGTGAGGGAAGCAGTCATGAAAATCTCTATGGAATCCTCCACTCTGTCTATACAAAATCACCCTGTACACATTTGTATAGATATCTCCCCATACACCATGCAGAAATGGTGGGCACTCAGACTTTTGCTTGCACATTGTCTCCCAGGGAAATAAAGTACTGATGGGCATTTCCTCTGTGCCTGATCTTTGTCACCAATAAGGCACACTTATTTTCCTCCTTTGCTGGGGGTGGAAATTATTGCTGCAACTGGGCATAATATACATTGTTACATACATAGTTAGTCAGGTTGAAAAAAGACACAAGTCCATCTAGTTCAACCAATAATAAAAAAGAAAACATATATATCCCCATACAATCCCATATACACAATCCTTAACCCACAGTTGATCCAGAGGAAGGCAATCAGATTTTCTCTGGATCAACTTTACCTATAAATATTAGTACCCAGTTATATTATGTACATTAAAGAAAGAATCCAGGCCTTTTTTTTTAAGCAATCTACTGTGTTGGGCAGAACCACCTCTGAAGGGAGTCCATTCCACATTTTCACAGCTCTAACTGTGAAGAAACCTTTCCGTATTTGGAGATGAATCCTTTTTTCCTCTAGACGTAAAGAATGCCCCCTTGTTCTCTGTGATGACCTTAAAGGGAATAGCTCAACACCAAGTTCACTATATGGACCACTTATGTATTTGTGCATGCATATCATATCCCCCTTAATCTCTTCTTCTAAAGAGAGAATAAATTCAGTTCTTCTAATCTTTCCTCATAGCTGAGCTTCTCCATGCCTCTTATAAGTTTGGTTGCTGGTTGCCCTTCTCTACACTTTGTCCAGTTCCCCAATATTCTTTTTAAGAATTAGTGCCGAAAACTGAACTGCATATTCCAGATGAGGTATTACTAATGATTTGTACAGGGGCAAAATGATGTAACTCTCTCTGGAGTCCATACCTCTCTTAATACAAGAAAGGATTTTGCTCGCTTTGGAAACCGCAGCTGGGCATTGGACGCCACTATTAAACTTATGATCTACCAAAACCCCCTGATCCTTCTCCACTATGGATTCCCCCAGTTGTACTCCCCCTAGTATGTATGGTGCATGCATATTCTTAGCCCCAAGTGCATAACTTTACATTTTTCTTAATCTGAAACAGATTTACCCGCGCCTTGGAATTAGCAACAAATCAATTAGTATCAAGAGCAGCTGGTATCAATATAACCTGAGGTTAGTTACATATGATAAACGCCAAAATATACCGCGCTCATTCAGCAGCCACCAAACCCATAGAGATAAGAAATTCTCTCATATGTGTATTATTCTCTCTGGTATTCACAACAAATCCAGAGATGGTAATGCTGCGTTAATAAATCATGGCGCTTACAAACTTTAATGTTCTTGACCGCAAAAATTATATATATATATATATATATATATATATATATATATATATATATATGTGTGAGCTGAATATAACATAAAAGTCCTATAAGTGGAGGAGCTTCTTGGCAATCCTTGAAACACGAAACTCCTATTACAGAAAAAAAGGGGGGTCCCGTTCACAAGGTGCCAAGAAGCTCCTCCACTTATAGGACTTTTATGTTATATGGTTATATTCAGCTCACACATATATATATATATATATAATTTTTGCGGTCAAGAACATTAAAGTTTGTAAGCACCATGATTTATTAACGCAGCATTACCATCTCTGGATTTGTTGTGAATACCAGAGAGAATAATACACATATGAGAGAATTTCTTATCTCTATGGGTTTGGTGGCTGCTGAATAACTTTACATTTATCAACATTAAACTTCATTTGTCATATAGTGCCCAATTAAACAGTGCTTTGAGGTCGGCTTGTATGTTGGAGACGTCCTGTAAGGACGTTATTCCACTGCATAGCTTGGTGTCAACTGCAAACACTGAAATGGTACTTTTAATCCCAGACCCAATATCATTTCTAAAAGGTATTAAAAAAGTAAGGGTCCCAACACTGAACCTTGAGGTACACCACTGATAACTTTAGACCATTCAGAGTATGAATCATTAACCACTTCTTTCTGAATTCGGTCTTTTACCCAGTTTTATATGAATTTACAAACAGAGCTATCCAAGCCTGTAGACTTAACCTTACACATTAGCCACGTGTGTCAAACGATTTTGCAAAATCCAAGTATACAACGTCCACAGCCACCCCTCTGTCCAAGGTTTTATTTACTTCCTCATAAAAAGAAATCAGGTTTTTTTGACAACTTTTGTCTTTCATAAATCCATGCTGTCTGTTGCTTAAAATATTTTTATCCAACAAGAACTCATTTACGTGGTCTTTTATTAAACTCTCCAGTATCTTCCCAACTATAGAAGTTAAACAGACATATCTATAGTTACATGGTAGAGACGTTGACCCCTTTTTAAATATGGGCACCACATTGGCCCTACGCCAATACAGTGGTACTATTCCAGACATTAACGAGTCCCTAAAAATTATATACAATGGCTTTGAAATGACAGAGCTCAATTCTTTTAGGATGTGTGGGTGGATGTCACCTGGTCCAGGTGCTTTATCCACCTTTATTCTGTCTAAACTCTTCTGGACCATTTCACTTTTGAGCCGTTGTGGATCATTTGGTGTTGTGTCACTACCAGCCCCATTATGGACACAAGCTTCCCCATTCTCCTTTGTATACACAGAGCTGAAGAAAGTATTTAATCAGTTTGCCTTCTCTTTATCCCGTCACCCACTCTAGAGCCTACATGCTTAGACCTGACAGTTTTGCTATTAATATATTTGAAGAATTTTTGGGGGTTTGTCCTATCTTTTGCAATCTGGTGTTTGTTTTGAATTTTTGTGTCCTTGATTTCCTTTTTACATATTCTGTTATATTCTTTGTAGCACTTAAAAGATGATAGTTTTCCTTCATTTTTAACTTTTTTTAAAAGCTCTTTTCTTATCATTTATAACAAAGTGCTTACTGGTCATAATGTAAAATATAGTAATCCATCTTACCTAAAACGTAACTCTTAACTTTTATGAATGTTAAAAACATGCAGCATACATGGACATTGCACTACTGTAGACCACATGCATAGTTACATCGTAGTTAAGGCCGAAAAAAGACAATAGTCCATCCAGTTAAACCTGTGTAGGTCTGTGTGTCAATGTCTATACTTATTTCCAATATCCCTGTATGTTGTGTTTTTTTAAAATCTACATCCAAGAGTCCTTTAAAAATATCCATACTCCCTGTGGCCACTACCGATTGTGGAAGAGAGTTCCACATCCTTATTTCCCTGACAGTGAAGAACCCCCTATGCAGTTTAAGATTAAATCACTTCTCCTCCAGTCTCATTGTGTGGCCCCTTGTCCTCTTACACTCCCTGAGACTGAACAGGTTTTTTTTTTCCTATGCTGGGATCCCAATTGAGGTATTTGTAGATAGCCATCATGTCCCCTCTCAAGGTGGCTTCTCCAGAGAGAATACATTTAGTGTTTGCAGTCATTCCTCTTAAGTGAGGTCTCCTCCAGCCCCCTTATAAGATGTGTTGCCCTCCTTTGAACTCTCTCCAGCTCCAGCACATCCTGTCTAAAGGACTGGTGACCAGAACTGGACGGAATACTCCATACACTGCCTCCACCCACCAACTTGCTCACTTCCCAGGAGATTGCCAATCACTTCAAAAACAAAATTGACAATTCATGTTGAGATATCCTGCGTCCAGCTTCCTCCACCAACCAACACACCAAGTCCAAAACCCCACTCAACACTTTCCTGTTTCAATCCTGTTAGCTCTGAGGAAGTTGCCAAACTCCTTTTCACAGCCCACCCCACCACCTGTCCCCTCGCAACAACTACGACCATCCTCCTGCTCTATCCTAAACTCTCTAACCCACATCTTCAACCTCTTCCGGCACCTTTCCCTCTCAACTCAAACATGCACTGGTTACCCCCATTCTTTAAAAAATGATAAACACAGGAAAAGAGAGATAGAAATTGATGGGACTTTAGTGGTGCTGGTGTACCCCCTAACTGAAAAGACACAATCAACACTTATAATCAAAATATACAAAATGTAATAAGTTCAAGTTCAAAACAGCAATGAATTAACTCCAACAAAAGAATGGAGTAATGACATGATAAACACATACATCAAAAAATGACATCAAGAGTGCGACTCTGCATTTCCCTTTAAAATACCACATTTAACCACTTGCCGACCGTAGGTTGACGGCGACAAAGTGGTTTGATATCGCAAAACGCCGTCGTACGATGGCGGCTGCGAGATCGAGCACTGTGAGCGCGCTCGCGCGCTCACTGTGTCCGGGGGGGCCAGGGAGCGGGTGCGGCAGACTCGATCTCCGCCGGCTTCCCGCGAAGCCCCCCCCAGAGTGAAAGAACGGAGGTCCATGAATGTAAAACAGATCTCCGTTCTGTGAGGGGGAAGGGCTGTGATCACAGCCTTCCTCTACATGGAAGCTGTGATCACTTCCCTTCCCCAGCTAGGGCAACCCACACACAGTTAGAACAAGCCCAGGGAACAGAGTTAACCCTTAGAGCGCCCCCTGCAGGTTAACCCCTTCACTGCCAATGACATTTACACAGTAATCAGTGCATTTTTATAGCACTGATCTCTGTATAAATGCCAATGGTCTAAAAAAGTGTCAAAATGGTCCGACATGTCCGTCCCAATATTGCAGTACCGCTAAAAATCGCAGATCGCCGCCATTACTTGTAAAAAAAAAATAAATAAATAAAAACCCCAACAATGAATTCTCATCATCCGTAAACGCGGCAACTTTTGCGCAAACCAATCAATAAAAGCCGATTACGATTTTTTAATCACAAATATGAGGAAGAATATAAAATCAGCCAAAACAGTTGAAAAAAATGTTTTTTTATATATTTTTTTTTTGGATTTGTATTTTAGCAAAAAGTAATAAATTTGTTTTTTTTTTGCAAAATTGTCGCTCCTCTTTTGTTTATAGCGGCGATCAGAAATGACACAGCGGTGATCAAATACCACCAAAAGAAAGCTCTATTTGTGGGAAAAAAAAGATGCAAATTTCGTTTTGGTACAACGTCGCATGACCGCGCAATTGTCAGTTAAAGCGACGCAGCGCCGAATCGCAAAAAGGGCTCTGGTCCTAAAGTGTGAAAGCTGAAGTAGTTAAATGATATAACAATTCATGGACAAAATTGTATGTACATGGCCTGAGGATCTGACTTGCATAAAAAACAAGAACAGGCTAAGGCCAAGGATAAGATGGTCAGAAAATATACATCCATGAATAGCTCAGTGATCCTGTCCGACGCATTTCCCCCTAAAAAGGGCTTCTTCAGGGGATCATAGGGAGGATCGGGATATAGTCACTGTTAAGAAGGAATGAACATGTGAGCAACAGAGACTTCCAAACAAAACTCAACAGAAGAATTTTGAGGCTGAAAGGATGAGTGCACTACCTCTGGACCGGATTGATTGGATCACGGATTTCTTGCTAGACCAAAACTCACATAAATATCCCTTAGGGTCCAGAAGGAATACATCACCACGCAGAGGGAATAATGGTCCAAAGCCACAGACGAGCGGACCATTGTTTATACCCACAACCCAAATGTAGGGGCAGTCAGATAGTACTTGTTAGTAGTTGTTGAGAAGATAGCCTCCCGGATATCACTGCACCAGCTAGATCAATAGAGAGCCTTGTCCACAACCGTATGAGTTGCTACCTCACTGACAACAACCTTCTCGATCCCCTACAATCAGGCTTCCGCCCACAACATTCCAATGAAACTGCCCTACTAAAACTCACCAACGACCTAACTGCTAAAACCAATGGCCAGTACTCCATACACATACTCTTAGACCTTTTGGCTGCTTTTGACACAGTTGACCACACACTCCTCCTCAAACTCCACTCCCTTGGCCTCCATGACTGTGCTCTTTCCGGGTTCTCCTCCAACCTATCTCAGGGCACCTTCAGTGTAACATACAACATCTCCTCCTCCGCTCCTCTTTCTGTTGGGGTACCCCAAGGCTCTTATCCCCCCTCTATACCTCTTCCCTGGACCAGTTGATAACTTCAGATGGCTTCAAATACCACCTCTATGCTGATGACACCCAGATCAATCTCTCGACTCCTCAACTCTTCACCTCAATCTCCTTACGAGCACAAACTTACTGAAGGACATATTGGTATAGATGTCACACCACTTCCTCAAACTCAATCTTTCTAAAACTGAGCTCGTAATACTTCCTCCTCACTGGTCCCCTCCCCATGACTTTAACACTGAGATAAACGGCACAACCATTGGTCCTTCCAAACATACCAGGTTGCTGGGTGTAATCATAGACTTCGACCTCTACTTCAGCCCCCACATCCAATCACTGGCTAACTACTGCCACCTTGCTCCTTCCTAATGATAACACAAAAAAAGTATTCACTCCTTGATTATTTCCCGCCTTGACTACTCATCATGAATGCTGCTACCAGACTAATACACCTCACTAACTGATCTGTGACTGCTGCCCCGCTCTGCCAATGGCTTCACTGGCTTCCCCTACCCCACCGTATAAAACTCAAAATATTAACCACAACATACAAGGCCATCCACAACATTGCCCCAGCTACATCACCAATTTCATCTGCAGATATCTCCCAAATCGTCCCCTCTGCTCCTCCCAGGACCTCCTGCTCTCTAGCTTCCTTGTTACCTCCTCCCATGCTCGCTTACAGGACTTCTCCAGAGCCTCTCCAATCCTCTGGAACTCCCTGTTCCATTATGTCTGGTCAGCCCCTACCCTGCCCGCCTTAAGGCGATCCTTGAAAACTCCCTTATTCAGGGAAGCCTACCCCACCTCCACCTAAAAACAGTACTTAAATCACCTCTATCAGATCATCCCCTGCAGCCATTACCTTTTGTACCACCTTCCCCTCCCTTTAGATTTTAAGCTCCACGAGCAGCGCCCTCCTATCCCTTCTATATTGATCTGTATTTTAATTGTACTGTGCCCTTCTTTATTGTAAAGTGCAGCGCAAACTGTTGGAGCTATATAAATCCTGTATAATAATAATAGTAATGGGGCCTTACCAGAGTTTTATAAAGTGGCAGAATTATAGTTTTATCCCTGGAGCACATCCCTTTTTTATGCATGCTAATATTCTGCCTACTTTGGTAACTGCAGGTTGACATTGCATGCTATAGCCCAATCTGTCATCTACTATGACTCCCAGATTATTCTCCATTCTTGATTCCTCCAGAGGCTCTCCCCCAAGTGAGTACTTTGCATTTACGTTTTTTGCCCCCAAGTGCATTATATTACATTTCTGCACATTAAACCTCATTTGCCATTTGTCTGGCCACTCCATTATTTTGTTCAGGTCATTATGTAAAATTTCTATATCCTGTTGTGATGTCATTGCCCTGCTTATTTTTGTATCATCTGCAAAAACTGAGCTATTAATCCCTTCCCTTATCATTAATGAATAAACTGAATACAATTGGTGCCAAGCCAGAACCTTGGGGTACCCACTACTCTCTCCAGACCAGTCTGAGTACATGTTATTAATCACAACCCTTTAACCAGTTCTTTACCAAAGAACAAACCTTATGGTCCACACCTGTAGAACTCAGCTTGTAAATCAAGTGGTTATGGGGAACTGTATCAAAAGCCTTTGCAAACTCCAAGTACACTACACCCACAAGCCTTCCCCTGTCTATATGGCCGATCACTTCCTCGTAGAATGTTAGCAGATTTGTCTGGCAGGAACTACCCCCATAAACACATGCTGATTACTACTAATGATGTTTCTTTCCTCAGTTAATTTTTGGATATAGTCCCTAATGATCCCTTCCAATAACTTACACACTACTGATGTTAAGCTGACTGGCCTGTAATTCCCAGGAATATGTCTCTGCCCTTTTTTGAATATTGGTACCACCAATATTGGCTTTTCTACAATCAGCTGGTACCAATCCTGTTATTATACTGTCCATAAAGATTAGGAACAATGGCCTGGCTATAACCTGACTGAGTTCGCTAAGGACTCTTGGGTGTAAGCCATCTGGTCCTGATGATTTATTTATATTAAGTTTATCAAGTCTTTCTTTGACTCCGCCTCTGTTAGCCACGAGGGTATGTCCTTTGTTGTGCCAGAAACAGTACCGTCAGGGTCTGCAAACCCCCCTTTTTTGTGCGTGAAAACTGAGAAGAAGGCATTTGGAACAGTTGCCTTTTTTGTGTCAACTGTAACCATCCTACCATCATCGTCTTTTATGTGTGCAATGTGCTCTGATTTTGCCCTTTTATTGTTAATACTTTAAAAATGTCTTTGGGTTTTTCTTCCAAATCAGTTTTATTGAAATAATGCAAACAGCATACACAACATGAGATACGTAGCCTTATTAGATAGACAGCATTACATAGAAATTGACCATCGAACATAAGTTTCTGTTCTCTTAGATGAGGCTAGCACATATATGTAATTGAAGTCATAAGTTCAAAAACAACAATTAGGTAACCATGAGCGTCAGATGAAGGGTTATAGACAGTTGAACAAAACTGTTTCATCGTATAACATATGATCTCCCCCCCGCGCCTCCAGACCACCTCTAATGGGAACTTATGGTCAGGTAGGGGGCGCAGGAGCGAAACCCTTCTGGGCAACCCCAAAGCTCCTCTTGTGTACTTTTTTTTTTCCCCAAAAAATGTTTTATTGAAGTACCGCGTTCTGACTACACGACAAAAGTAAGGAACATTCTTGGAATGACATTGGTTAGCCGTTAGAAGACTATTAAACGTTTGCTTACATCATTATAGATAAAGTTGTCATTTGAAAGCTATAGAAGTCATTAATCTTTACACAACACTTGGTTAACATCATTCGTTAGAACAAAGGCTTTAAGCTGTCAAGCATAACCGTTTCTCCATATGACAATTGATCGCGTTGCCCTGGGGGATCTCCCCCCATGCCTCCAGACCACCCAATCATCCCAAATGGGAGCTATGTGATCAGGTAGGGGCCCAGGCATCTGACCCACTAGGGCAACTCCGAGTCTCTTCTTTCTTTTTTTTTTGTTACATGTTGTCAGAGAAAACTTTTATTGGTAGCACACTAAGCATTGTTAAACTGTGTAGTCGTTACGTAGGTGTACCTCCTACCTCGGGACAGCTTGGTAGGGATAGTAATGTCAGTTATCCACTTCAGTCTTTTATGGTAATTATTTTGCTGGGGTTGGACATTTGTTTGCCCATATAAAGTCAGAGCAAGCTCTTTTTAAGGAGGCAAAAAACACTTTAAGAAGCGTGATGGGTATGGCTTGCATAACATATAGTATCCTAGGAAGGATGTTCATTTTAATTGTTGCTGCCCTACCAAACCACGAGAACAATCCTGTAGACCAGATTTTAAGGTCCTGCTAGATAGATTGTAGGATGGGCAGAAAGTTTTCGGCATACAGTTCGGACAGATTGACTGGGAGTTGGATACCTAGGTATGTAATGGCATTGGCGTTCCATTTGAAGGGATAATTTTGTTTGCATTGGTGTATGATAGGAGCGGGTAGGGAGATAGTCAGTGCGCTAAATTTTTTGAGATTTATTTGTAGCCCCAAGATTGCTCTAAAGCTGGTTAACTCCAGCAGGAGATTGGGCAAAGTGATGTGTGGTTCGGTTAAGAAAAGAAGGACGTCGTCGGCAAAAGCTGCCAGTTTAAACTCGTCTTGAATTTGTACGCCTCTAATATTAGGGTTGTTCCTAATGCTTCAGAGAAAGGGTTCCAGGGTCAGTATAAAGATTAGGGGTGAGTGGGGGCAACCCTGTCTAGTCCCATTTGCAATGGAGAAGGCGTCCGATAGGTGGCCATTGACACGTACCCTTGCCGTGGGGTTAGAGTAAAGTGCTAGTATATAATTGCATCGTGTGTTCCTATACCTAATGTTTTTAACGTTTCTGACATATAGTCCCTGGCCACTCTATCGAATGCCTTCTCTGCGTCTAAAGATAGAAAAAAGCCCTGTTGTTTATTAGTGGTGAGCCAGTGATGGATACTGATCGCCTTCAGGGTGTTATCCCTGGCTTCTCTGGCCAGTACAAAACCTATCTGAACGAGGGGTATTGACTGCGGGATTAGAGGGAGTATTCTGTTCGCTAATATCTTGGCAAATAATTTTAGGTCCACATTTAGCAGATATTGGACGGTAGTTGGGGACAATGAATGGGTCTTTTCCAGGTTTGGGGACTACTGTTATGTGGGCCATTAAGAGGTTACGTGGGGGGGGGGGGGGGGGGAGC
>BLSH010124856.1:899420-948559 GCA_018402905.1 Glandirana rugosa
GGGAGCTCCCTGGGCTAAAGAGTTGAAAGCTGTTAAAAAAGGCTTGCTAAGTAGATCTATGAAGGTTTTGTAGTAGCCTGCTGTCAGGCCATGTGGGCCGGGGGATTTTCCAGGTTTCGTTTGTTTCAGGGCAAGTCGTAGTTCTTCCGTTGTTAGTGGCTTTTCTAGATCTTTTACTTCCTTTTCAGGAAAGGAGGGGGGACAAATTTTTTTTGTAAATTTTTGATTAGAGTCTGTCGCGTTGGGTGTCCTGTTTGGGCGTTCGTTGTGGGTAGGTTATACAGTTGTTTGTAGTATGTAACGAATTGCTGTGCAATATCGGGGTTTGCAGCGATTTTCTCGCCGTTAGCATTAGTTATTGAGTGAATGTTAGTGCTGGCTCTTTTCGTTGCAATTGATCGGGCCATCAGTTTGCCTGCCTTATTACCAAACTCGTAAAATGTTTTTTGAGATAGGACGAAGTTTTTCTTTGTGCTTTTATTTAGTTTGCCTAGTAGATCGGATCTAGTCTTAATTAGTTCCTGTAGGGTTGTGTCTGCTAGCGACTTTTTATGTGATCTTTCTAGGGCTGAAATCTTGGTAAGGAGGTCAGTTATACGGGCTTGTCGAGTTTTTTTACGTTCCGCTGTGATAGCAAGGAGTTCTCCTCTGATCACGCATTTGTGTCTCCCAAATTATTAGCGGGGCGATGTCTTGGGTGACATTGTTGTAGGTGGTTTTGAACTCTCGGTATAGTGATGGGATCTGTCAGTATAGAAGGATCTAGTTTCCAAAACATGGGTCGTTGTGGGGCTTCTGGAATGTTAATTGTTAGAGTCACGGGATGATGGTCCAATAGGAACATGGGTTCGATTAATGTCTGTCGTATTAAAGGGATGTCTCTTTAGGAAATGTAGATTGTGTCGATTCTGGAGTATTTGTTGTGGGGAGCTGAGAAAAAGGTGTAATCTTTGGTGTGGGGATGGAGGGTGCGCCACGAATCATGTAAAGTGAGCTCGAGTAGGCTCTTTTTTATGGATCGTAGGGTACTGTATTGTTTTGATGAGGTGCCTGTAGAGGTATCTAGCAATGAATTGAGAGGGAGATTAAAGTCTCCTCCCACTATCAACATTCCCTCTCGAAAGTCTAGAATTTGGTTCTTGAGAGAGCGAAAGAAGGTGACATGTGAGGAGTTTGTTGCATATATATTTACTAGTGTGACTGGTTTCCTAGAGAGGGTTCCTTTTAGGAAGACAAACCGTCCTTCTGGATCAGATTTGGTTTGGTTGATTTGGAGTGGGCAGTTTTTAGCTAGGAGGATGGAAACTCTTTTGGCCTTGGCATGTGGGTTAGGCGCATGGAAGACAGTGGGATATCTGTGATTGAATAATTTTGGAATTACGTCGGCTCTGAAGTGGGTCTCTTGCAGAAAGACCACATCCGCTCTGTTTTTGTGCATAAAGGTTAAAATGTGTGATCTTTTTTCAGGGAGATTAAGTCCCTTAGTATTAAGGGATAAGATTTTTAGTGTAGACATATTGTTCGTACGGTTGTGCCCCTTCGCAGTGCTTATGTGCAGGTCAAGAGTATGGAGGTGGACTGAGGTCTGCAGTTTACCTTAGTGTAATTATTCCTTAGTCTGGAGTAAGAGGGGGTATTAGATAAATGGTAGTTCAGGTATAGAGGTGAGTGAGGTAGATTGTCTGTCTTGAGTTGGGTATGTGTTATGCGCTGAGCTCCAAAAGGTCAATCTGAATGACTTGGAAAGATACTGTCTGGCCATTAGCAAATGGATACTATACGTATTCTCTGTAAAGGGAGCGTCTTTGTGTTGCTTGTGTGGCGAGTTTGGTCGTGGTCTAGATGGTAGTAGGCCAATGTTATATATACGTCTGGGATTAGAAGTGGTAGACGCCTCTAATCTTTGTTGGTCGATGTTACCCTAAATGAGGGGAATGTCCGACTAGGTTCAGCGGTGGGCTAAGTTAGTTAAGCTTGTGTGTGTTCTTGTATGTTGTGGGGGACCCACTGTAGGAGGATAGACTTGACATCAAGGAGGAGCTTGATTAAGTGATCAGATACATTAACAGCGTATTAGAGTATCACAATATCAAAACTTTGATGAGTAACTGAGATAAATTTGGCGTGGTAGAACCACAATTAGAGCACGGATACCCTGGGGGGGGGGGGGGTCTCGGGATCCAAAATTTCACATGCCTAAGGAGACATTTAGGGTTGCCATCTGGGCTGGCGAAATAGTGTTAAATATAACATGAGAGCATTGGAAAGTGCTCAAACGTGTAAATCTAATGGGGTGGGCAGTTTTGACCATTATATCTTTGTGCTCACGCTTTTAGTGGTTTCCATGCTCTCATGTCGGTAATATACAAAATATACATAATCTAAAACAATGCATTAACCGGCTAGGGTAATATGACTATCGTCCCAGACCATTAGCAAAAGATAAAAATTTCGCAATTGGTTCCTTGGCATAGTCTCCGCAGGGGGAGGCGCTCCCTTTAAGATGGAGAGGAGGTCTCACAAGCAAGATAGACATACCTCTCCCACTATCCAAGTAGAGCACGTTGCTCCCTGCAGAAAAAGGTGTAGAAGAGGGAACCCCAAAAAAACAACGTCTGTTAGGTGCTGTAGATTCCTTATCTAGCCTAATCGGCTGGAGGAAAATATGATGAAGCGTGGAAATGTTACCTGGATAAGGGTACCTGGTCGGTAGTCCAATAGCGTTGATCTGTTCTGCAAATGGCTCAAAGAGGATAAGAGAGGAGGGGAAGAGATCTAGAGGGGGAACAAGGAGGGTTAGTGTAAATGTGGCCTTCTGGATGAGACTAAAGTTATCAGAAGTGTCTTCTGGCTCTTGCGGTATGGGGGGCTTGGGACGTTGTACAAGCTAGCACCCGAGGGTTGGAACGGTGGTCTGAAGGGGAGCGTCTTCTGCGGTATCCTTGCTCCTGGGTCTCCATCGGCGTAGACTTGCGGTGTTTGTTATGGATCCGGAATTCTGCAAACCATTTTGGTACTTCCACTGGGGGAAGAGCTAAGGTTTCAAAAAAAAAGACGGCAGATCTTCAGGGACTCTTAGGAGCGCCTGTTGGCCTTGATGAGACGCCGATAAAGCGAATGGGAATTTCCATCTGTATTGAATTTGTCTGTCTTGTAGCATCGCCAGCAGGGGGTGCAAGGCCCTGCAGTGATGCAGTGTGCTTTTGGAGGTCTTGAAAGAGGTGGATTTCTTTTTCTTGGTAGTGCAGATGGGTTTTATTCCGGGCCTTTCGTAGAATGTCTTCCTTCAATTTATAGTTTATAGGTGGGTCAGAATTCTCTCCCTTTTGGCCTTAAGGCTCTGGATACGTTCCATGTGTATGGGCATTGTTGAAGGTCTATCTAGCAGGCCATTAAAAATATTGGTTACTGTGGTTTGCAGTTGGTCAGGTTCGACTGTTTCTGGGATTCCTCTCAATCTAAGGTTGTGCCTTCTGCCCCGGTTATCAAGATCTTCCAGATGGCGATTGAGCTCTCTAAGCTGCATAGTATGGGTGTCAACTGTCTGGGTGGTATGGCGGATGATTTTGGACTGTTGAACAGTCGCTTTTTACACTTCAGACAGTCTACCTGCTATGGTTTGGATATCTACCCTGAGCGCAGAGATTGCGGCTGTCAGGATGTCTTTGATGGCCGTGGCTACTGAGCGCAAGTCGCTCAAGCTTGGCTGCTGTTGCGGGGTCAAGACAATGTTATTGCTATTGGGTGACAATTGTGCAGGTGAGGGGGTTGCAACCTGGCCTGTATTAAGGGTATGAGGCATTGGGGAACCCTGGTAGGTTGTCATGCTGTTTCTTTGAGTTTGAAACATTGCAGGGATGCTTTGGCTTAGACCCAATGTTCGTTTCGCGAGGGGAGCGGAACGTGCCCATGATGAGCGACAGTTCGGAGAAGCAAAGTGTGTCTTGAAATATAAGCTAAGTGACCCTCCTAGGTGTATGCTCTGATTTTAGGCAGACATCTTTTTCTCACAAGTTACAGGGGGTAACATGGACAAAGGTTCTCTGTTATCTTGTGTAGCGTTGTAGGTGCTGGGGGTAATGTACAGCCTGGCTCCAGGTAAGAGATATTTTGTGAGGCTGTGTCTGTAGGCCACAGCTGTTGCTGCCTGGACACTTGGAGCTTGTCAGGTGCTCGCCCCTGTTGTCTCTCTAGGGGGATAGGGGATAGCCTAGGTTTCAGGCCTGAGGGCTTGGCGGTGCTCACAAGTGAGTGCGGGGGGCTCCCACTGAGTGAAAGTTCTGTGCGGCCTATGTGACCGGGCAGGCCGATGCCTGTATTAGATGTGGACGGGATGTGGACGGGAGGGTGTACGGACCCCTACGCTCATACTGAGCAGTCCAAGTCCCCTTTCCCTTGCTTACTGGCTCCGAGTACGGTGACAGCTGGCTTGTGTTCCGGAGCGGTCTTTCAGGCCGGTGCGGGCTGGCGACGGGTGAAGGCCGCAAAGATGGCGGCGGCTTCTCTGTGGCAGATGGTGGTGGGACCCTCTCCGGACCTCGAGCAGGCCTCGGAACCCCACGATAGTGGGCTCAATATGACGAGGGTGATGTTGGGAGACCCTCTGAGCAGGGATAGCCGTCGTTTGGGGATCCGTGGAGAAGGATGGCAGATCTTCTTCACGGAGCTCTGGAGAGCCGCGACTACCTCTGCTGACGTCAGGCCACGCCTCTTCTTTGGGTTTTTTTTACTCTCCTCCACTATGTGTTTCTCATAATCTTTTTAAGCCACCCTGATAGTGTTTTTCAACTTCTTATTACATTAATTGTAGTGTTTGAATGCTGAAGGTGACCCACCCCGTTTATATTTTTTAAAGGCCAAATTTTTCTCTTTAATGAGGCTTTTCACATTACGACTTAGCCATCCAGGTTTAGCCTTCGCTCTTTTAGATTTATTGCCCAATGGAATGCACTGTGTGATACCTTTGTTTGCTCCTAAAGTATTGCCATTTTTCTTCTGTGTTAATTTTTTCTACGACTTTGTCCCAATTTATGTCATCTAGTAATGACCACAGCTCAGAAAAATTGGCTCAATATAACATTTAGTGTTTTTGTGCTACTCTTTTGCATCCTTTTCCTGTGATTTACACTAAATGTGATCATCCTATGGTCGCTAGATCCCAAGTTGTCACGTATCGCCATGCCTGAGACCAGATTTGGATCGGTCGTAATTAATAGATCTAACAGGGCATTCTTTCTAGTTGGGGAATCCACCAATTGGGACATGAAGTTGTCCTGTAAGACATCCATGAAATGACAGGCCTTTAATGAGTGTATATATCGGGGATAATTGTAGTCTTCCATTATGATTACATTTCCATGTTTCGCTGCAATTTCTAGCTGAGATAGTAGGCCCAGCTCCTCCTCCTACTTTAGGTTGGGCAGCCTGTAACATACCCCCACTAATAATTTCCCCTTTACCTCTCCTCTATGAAGTTCTACCCATACTGATTCCACCTCCCCCCTCATCCCATTCATAAGGTCGCTCCTCTCTACCATTCTTATCTCATTTTTGACATATAGACACACCCCTCCCCCTCTTCTACCTTCCCTGTTCTTTCGATACAAGGTATACCCCTGTATATTGGCCAGCCAATCGCGTGAGCTGTCAAACCAAGCTTCAGTTACTCCCACAAGGTCTAAGTCCTCCTCGTGTAACAGCAGCTCCAGTTCCTCCATTTTGTTAGTTAGACTCCTAGCATTTGCGTATATATGCCTCTTAATGTTGTATGAGCACATATTAATTTCTCCTTATGTTTTCTCTGGCTTAGTTTAGAAATTGTCCCCTAATTCACCCGCAAATTAGATGCTGTGGTTGTATTATCACTGCTGACTCTACTATTACCATCTGTCCTTTGCTCACTACTGGCTATTGCTTCCTCTGACCCCCAATACCTAGTTTAAAAGCTCCCCTAACGTTGTTGCCATCTTTCTTCCCAATAGACCTGTACCATCCCCATTAAGCTGCAGCCCATCTTTATTAAAGAGCAAGCAACCGACTGAGAAGTCGGCCCAGTTCTCCAGGAACCCAAACCCCTCTTTCCTACACCAGTTACTCAGCTACTTGTTCAGTTCCCTAAGTTCCCGCTGCCTCTCTGGTGTGGCTCGAGGTACAGGTAGTATTTCAGAGAAAACTACCTTGGAGGTCCTTTTCCCCAGTCTATTCCCTAAGTCTGCATAATGACAGACTAGCTGGAAAAAGATATATATGACAAGAATATATACATAAGCATAAAGGAGCTTAATGGCTTTTGAAAATAACACGGAATTAAATCAGTTAAAACAAACTAAACTTAGTGTCAAAAATTCACAAGGGTTATAGACACTTTTTTACTACTCATAATAAAAGGGCCATACAATGACATAGGCCATAATATAACCAAATTACATTTCAATATAGTGTACAATTAGTTTACACCTACTCTGATTAACTAGAAAGGCAAAGTAAGGGAATGCAATCCCATAATAATGGGAAATTTAAATATTCATAGTTTGCACATGTTAGGGTATCCTAACACATTTATGGGCTTGTATACCCATATATATTGTATAATCTGGATTTTTTTTTTTTTTTATATTAAAAATCTGTTAAACACAGGGAATTCTTTGTATTAGTCAGAATTTTGAAGCAATTGTACGTATACTGTACATATATGTCAATAAATGCAGTCTCTGTGCTTTAAAAAACACCAGAGGGTATCTGAATGTATTACTTAGTCTGCATTGTATAAATAATGCCTCCCTTTTGACATCCCCATTCTTTATGACTAAAGCTGGATACACACTATACAACTTTTGTTCGATTTCCTTTAGATTTACCTTCAACTATGTAGTGCAAGGGCCTGCCTGATTGCATACAAATTGAAAGTGTGTAGATTTGACCTCATATAATGTGGTTTTGATAAATCTAAGGGAAATAAATCTAGAGAAATTCGTATAGCGTGTATCCAGCTTTAGCTTGATGTGATGAAACATATTAGGCCACATTCACACTGAAGCGCTTTACAGGCAATTTTGCGCTAAATGCCTCTTCTGTCTCCCCAGTGTGAAAGCCCAAGTGCTTTCACACTGAGTGCACTTGCGGGATGGGAAAAAAAGTCCTGCAAGCAGCATCTTTGGGGCGGTGCAGGAGCGGTGTATACCTCACTCCTGCACCGCCTCTGCCATTGAAATGAATGGGCGCATCTTTAAAAGTGCCGCTAGTGGAGCCAATCTTTTGTATGTCATTGGTGTACAGCTGCTTTTTCCTTTATAAAATAATGTTGGGAGAAGAAAGACACTGCTAAGAAGCAAAAAAAAAAAAAAAAAAAATCTGTTTCCGGTTTCCAAAAAAGCAAACATAGAAAGTTGTTACCTGGTCTGATAAGGTCACAATTATGTGCAGTGGAAATCCAGAGATTATGCTAGAATTGTTTTTAATTCAGTATTCTGAAAGAGACTTAAAGTGGAGCTCCATCCAAAAGTGGAACTTCCGCTTTAAGTGTTGGTGACTCCCTGACATGCCACAACTGGTATGTCATTTTTTTTTGGGGGGGGGGGGGATACCTGGTTTTAACAGGTATCCAGCTCCCACTTCCTCTCCTGGCTCCGCGGCGGAAGGAAGTTCATCTCTCCCCCCCTCCCTCCCGGAAATCTTCTGGGACACATCACAGGTCCCAGATTGCCCGGCCATTCGTAGTGCAGCAGCGGTTGTGAAGCCACAGCCGGGCACATACAGTTGCAATGCCAGGAGGAGAGGGAGAGTAGCAAGGCAGGGGGCGGCAGCATCCCCGGACCAGGGGACAAGTGACTGTCTGATTATTAAAAGTCAGCAGCTACACTTTTTGTAGCTGCTGACTTTTAAATGGGTGGAGCTCCGCTTTAGCTGAAGTAGAAGTTCCCTTTCCAGAAATACAATGGTTCCAAAAACAAAGCCAAAGCCACACTCGAACCAGAACCATAAAGTGTAAAAATATAAAATATTGCAGCTTGCCTGTCCTTAGATGAGGTGTCTGAGGCAGGTTTTTTCAGGAGTTATTCTCTTTATTTTTACCGGGTAATCCTGCAAATAACACACTTCCTGTTCCTAGATGCCACCAAGCCTGGGGTGTGAATATGCAAGCAAAGCATTGTATAATCTTAATAGGTTACAGCAGTGTTTTTCAACCTTTTTTCAGTCGTGGCACCCTTTAAAATTCTGCACATCTCAAGGCACCCCATTCTAACATGTAAAAAACTAAACTAATAGTTTTACATAATGCAGTCACATCCGCACACATAGTATAGCCAATGTTAGAGGGGATTTCTTTTTCCAAAGCAATACACCTTTGCACACTGGTACTGACTAGTATTCCAGTGTTTCTCTTCTCCCTCACTCAGCCAATGTGACCCCAGTGCTGACAGATATGAGAAGGAGAGGGACAATCAAGGATGCTGTGCAGGCCAATCCACGTCCTCACTATTAACTGATGACATCATAGATTGTTAGGATGCTGGTGGCTGGAAGGTTGTAAATGGTGCACAATGAAAACCTGTGGCTTTTTGTAACTAAAAGGCAGGTTTCATCAACCTGCTGGCTTATATACAATTTTTGGGCAATTTTTAGGCATTTTACCAAGGCATCCCTGAAGAAACCTGGAGGCACCCTGGTTGAAAAAGGCTAGGTTACTGTTATAAATCTGGGCTGGACTGTTCACATTATTTTTTTCATCTAAAGTCTCCTCCCCCCTATTTTAGGTTCACTTAGCATTTTTGTAATTATTAACTTAACATTTTCTGACAAGTGACATTAATTTTGTATAAATAAATGCAGTTTCATCTGAGTTTGCAGTCTGTACCCCTGTAAGAACAGGAATATCCAGAGAACAGTGGAGCACAAAGTTGGTAAGTCTAATTAGAGTCCATCAACTTTTGATATATAGTTGAAGAATGTGATCGTTTATATGACCGTTAAACAATATGCTCCCTTTTGATAGTCTTTCACGCAAAGTCTCATCTTTCCTGTTACAGACTTCCTGCTGCCCGTTTTTGAGCGGTATATCATTTAAGCACAAAAGAAAAAAATACATTTTCAGCTTCTTTTCAGGATTAACTATACAGAGCACATTCAGGCTTCTTCGTGCTGTGCTGGATTATCGAACCCTTATATCAAATATTCTTTTCTTAATAATTTGCTGGAAAATCTGTTTGTCTCAATGTGTGCTTCTCTAATTAGTGAGATCATGTGGCACTAACATAAGCCATATGCAGGTCTGTAGCTTCTAAGTTATTGTCTGTCTAGTGGGATGCGTCATACAGTAACAGGGAACAGAGTCTTCAAGTATTTAGTGGAAAAAGAAGGTAGCACAATAAGGTGAAATTACTGCTACTGTCAAAACAATATAAATAAGAAGAATATTCAAGCCAAACTAAGCTGTAAAAGTAGGGATGGATGCTGACTTTATTCAAAAGTGGAGTTTTACAGTACTCTGTGGATTTGTGTACAGAGTTCCACTTTCAACATGAATAATTTGTACTGTTTAATGTTTTAGGTTTGTTATTCAGAACAGATTACCATGCCAATTAAAAAAGGACCCCGCATACTCTAAATTCAGCTTTCTTCAGTAGAGGAACAGGAGATAAATATGCAAATGCATACAATACATAATATTCTATATATTTACTATATTTTGCAATAATACAGTAAAAGAGAAAATGACAGTGCTGAGCAAACAATAAAACAACTGCCATGTCAATAACAGCCTTCACTATGATGATCCACCATTACTGCAGCATTTGTGGCAATGCAGATAATGTGAGATGGCGGACTGTATATAATCTCTAGGAGCACAGCTTATTTAAAGAATATGCACACCTTTTGGGATTTAAAATCAAACTTTAGGAGCAACTGTAAACAAGTACTATGTTAGAACAAAGTAATCTTGATAAACATTGTCAACGTTCCTGAATGCCCTGTGTGGCTCACCAACAGCCACAACACCTGCCAAGTGATCAGAAGTCAAGGCTTCCAAGTCTTGCAGGAGTACATCCTGTTGCTGGGATACACTGGAAAGCATGCTCAGTACTACAGTGCTCATAAAAATATAGCACTAGGAGTATGAAAAGAAGATTTATCTGAAAATAAAATATAAATATTTAGCAAAGTGAGAAGAACAATTTTTAGGAAGGGAAAACATATTTGGGAGGGGGGAGTCCCACTTTTTATTTTATCTTTCTCATTTTACCTTACTGATTTAATACCAGCAATATAAACAGCCACAAATAACTTCCATAGAACACATGCAATCAATAAAGAGTCAATAAAAAGCCCCAGGGAATGCACAAAATAAAATGCTTAAAAGGGATGAGATGAAGAGAGAGGATAGCACTCCTACCATCTCATTAAATGTGCATGCTTTCCTTCCTGGAAGAAAAAAAACCCCACAAAACCAGGAAAATAGGTGAAAAATATTAAAAACATTGTTAAAAAAAAGAAACATAGTAAGGCTGGGGCGTGTTTACCCACATGGGATTGCACAGATGTTCCATGTATCCCTGTGCAGGCAAGTCCCATTGATATAATTTGGGACACAGCCATTACTCACAAATTAAAATTTGTGTGGGTGCACGACTAATTGGGCAACTATTGTTGGGCCTAACAAATCAATAGCAGCTTTTCTTTATTCTACAGGTCATGAGTTTTCATAAAATGTATGGTTTTGGGGTGGGGGAGGGGTTATTTACTGTTTTGCCTACCTTTAATTTTCACCATTAAAAAGGCACAACTTATTGTTTTCATAAACATTTGGGAAAATATGACAGTCAGGGCCTAAAATTCCCAACTCCTTCACATTACATACTGTATGTTAGATGTTACATAGACCTGACCAAAGTGATCACTATGTCAACAGTTGCTAGTTTTAATGAAGTTCTTCTTTAAGGTAGGCTCCGTCAGGCAAAATTATATATTTTTGTGTACAGAAAAGCATACGCAAATTAATATTTTCAGTTTGTTTTTTTTTTTAAAGATTCTTTTTTTTCTGAGGTTTACTGTATGTGTATCTGTGAGAATATCACTGGTGGTATAGTAATTAGGAGTATTTTATGGGAGAGCTGTGGCATATGTGTTGAGTGTATACAAGGACTGGGCTTGGGTTTTGTTTAATATAATTTGTGGGGGGTTGGCAACTTTGTTGGGAACGTGCTGAGTAGGAGCTAAAAAGCTGCACGTGGCAATTAACCCCATAACGCCGGGCATCTTTACTTTCCTGTGTAACCAGCAGGCACTACCTAAAGCCACCGAAAGCTACAGAAAACCACACCCAATTTTTCTCTAGCAGAAGGGCCCAAATTATGATCTTACACAGAGGCCCACTGCTTTCATAAAATGCCCCTGGAAGCAATATTAGGTGGAAAAAATTATACTGGCTACATCGGAGCACGGAGTGTAGATAAAATCAATGAACAAAATAAGAATAAGTAGAAAAAGAAGATATTGGGCTGTGTTCACAGATACAGAAGAATGGAGGAAGCTCACACAGTAGGCCAAGACCTTGCTACACTCATCTTGTTTAAATCAGCAAAGATGCTTATTTGCTTAGATATAATAATTCCAGTTCCAAGGTTTTTCAACCCCCTTCCAAACCAGATAAGCCACTGTAGGGAAGCCATCCCTGCCGGGAGAACACAGTGATTACTGCTAGCAGCTATAATAGCCGCTAGTAATAATTGAGTGCAAAATCCGACAGGCTGGTTGTACCCAAGTTGATCAATCAATCAACGGATACATTCAGCCTGCCCATAAATAGTTTGAATCTTGTCCAATCCATGCTAACCTGGCCAAGATTTGAACCGTCTATGGCTGGCATAAATTACCACTACTGCAGTAAACGTTACTTTTCATCCGCTTCACGTGAAGATTAATTGTAAACATTTATGCTGATCCTCAGTTTTCCCCAATAGACTAAATTATGCAAACCCTAAGGCCCCTTTCACACTTGTGCGACACGATTTTGCCGCAATTTCAGATCAGTACGACTTTGGTCCGACTTTGTTGCAACTTTGACACAATGAAAACCTATTCCAAAGTCGTACAGAAATAGTACAGAAAATGCATCTATATTATTCAGGTGCAATTTACATGCGACTTTGATGGTGTAACATTCAAGTCTATGGAAATCAAGTTGCATCAAAGTTGGGCCAAAGTAATGCAGGGACTACTTCGAAGTTGGCACGACTTCAAAGTGGTACAGATATGAATGGTACTCATTGGAAATAATGGGGAGCGACTTGTCATGCGACTTTGCAGTCCCAAATCGCAGGACAACTCGCACAAGTGTGAAAGAGGTCTAAAACAATATTTCAATGTGCATTTTAACATTCGTCAGTGCATCTAAATTGCATTTTTAAAAAAAAATTAATTGTAGCATTTTTATTGTTAACTAAGGTGACAACACTCATCAGCTGCCTTGCAATGTAGCCACGTTGTACAAAATGAACAGTGAATGTTCCTGCACTCAAAAGGGGGGGGGGAGGTGACTCCACAGTGAATATACGGGGTGTTTGCCTGTGATATCACTGGATAATGTGCCGCCGTGCTGCCTCTTGATGGACTGGGGGAGTCCCAACACACTGTAGAAAATAAAAGCACACAAGGGTGCACTGGCCTAGCGCATTATCCTCAGTACAGAAACATTTATTAAAAGTCATAAAATATACTCACAAACACAGTAAAATCACAAGCATATCAAAGGTATGCGGCTTTGCATTCAATGGTATATCCTGATGGTATCCTGGACAAAATGGCTAACACATTTCGAGGCCACAGAGGAAGAGGCTGTGGCCTCGAAACACGTTACCATTGAATTCAAAGCCGCATACCT
This sequence comes from Glandirana rugosa, assembly GCA_018402905.1. Classification (NCBI taxonomy): domain Eukaryota; kingdom Metazoa; phylum Chordata; class Amphibia; order Anura; family Ranidae; genus Glandirana; species Glandirana rugosa. Next base: position 912,298 of record BLSH010124856.1, read on the forward strand.
TTGATACGCTTGTGATTTTACTGTGTTTGTGAGTATATTTTATGACTTTTAATAAATGTTTCTGTACTGAGGATAATGCGCTAGGCCAGTGCGCCCTTGTGTGCTTTTATTTTCTACAATGTAGCCACATTATTGTCACCCACCTATGTGGGCCCTCAGAATAGGATTAGGTGCATTGGGGGGAAGGGACGGGACTGAACACCAAAACACCCTCTCCTCCCACCAGAACACACTAGTAAGCACTCTAAGCCATTTGCAGATCAGCAGCATTTTTTTCAGTCATGACCCTTTGACAGGCCAAACTGCTGGCTTTTATCAGACCGGCTGCCATACGCATACAAACATCGCCCGGTTGGCCTGTGTGTTTGTCCCTCAACTCTGAGACACATCTGACAAACATAATCATCACCAAGGCGGCCAATTTGCAGGTAAAATCACCCAAGAGGGGTTTCTAATGGGCTGAAAGGGTGGTTTCTGCAGGGATAGATTGAGATCCCATGGAAGCACAGAGTGCTGTAATGGTGGTCTGGTCATTGAAACATCTGGAGTAAAGGTGCTTGTAAGAAATTTAGAAGCCAAATATTTTTTTAAAAGGATGGACAAGGCCAAAACCTGTCCCTTCAGAGTATTTATAGATGGGGTTTGATCCAGTCCAGAGAAGTGTCTCGGTTGAAACACCTGTGTTCACAATTGGCAAACAAGGATCTCGAGGGCACAGTATTACATTTTTCTAAAAATGGCGTTTCTGACCTTGAGCAGTGTGGCAATGATTGTCAGATATAAGATCCAATCTTCAACAGACATGCCATTAAAGCCAGTGACTGAGAAGCAGGATGGTGCAGGGGACCTTGGGGCAGCAAGTCTGTATGAGAGATCAGGGGTCATGTTCTATGAGTTTGAGTATGTCTGTTTACCAGATGGTTTTCTTCTCTACCTCTACTGTATATTGCAGAGTGGAGGAAATGCATATATTAAAGTAATTGTAAAGGCTGCCTGAACCATTCCCAGAATTGGCAATTTTAAACCCATTTTCATACAGGAATTACATACATCTTATTAACTGCCAGAATAATGATTACTAGATATTGAAATGTCAGTCAGCACTCAATTACTCAGAAGCTATTGAATTAAATGAAATGTAAAATGCGTAATAAAAATTTTATGTAAAAAAAAAGTTTTTTTTTTTCAGGTCAGGGCTACTAACTCAAATTTCACTTGTAGAAGATTTGCTGATGAGGAAGGCAACCTTGTTAATAAGAGCAGACAGAACAATATTCCCAATAGACTCAGAAGGCAGGATGTGAAGGATCAAACAGACCAGATTGAGATCCCACTGAGTCAGCAGAAAACATATTAAATGAAAATTGTGGGCAACACCCATTACAAAGGCCTTCACAGAGGAGTGAGAGGCAAGCAGCTTCAAATAAGGAAACACTAAAGCAGAGATTTGACCCAAGACTTTACTGAAGCATAAATGCTAATTCAGACAAGACCAGTGAAAATACAGGATCTGTCCCACAGAATACTTCCTGGCATGAAATTCCCTTGTCTTGCAGCAAAGTACACCTCCAAGTGCAATGGAAGATCATTGAGAAGTCAAATGCCTAGTCCTTAAGAGAGGAGGGGTGTCCCTTAGATCCAGACAATCCAGGAAGGCCCACAGTCTAGAGCTACACTGTCACTATGTCCATGTTTGGTGCAATAAGAATAACCAGAGTACCCACCATCAGTCCACATCATTGTTGAACCTGGAAGCCAGGAGGTCCATGTGCGGTGTTTCCCACCTGTGAGAGAAAGAGCTTGCTTTGGCTAGGTGAAGAGACCATTATCCAAAAAACAGATGTTGGCTGTTAAAATCTGCCAGCCAATTTTCCATTCCTCGGATATGCACAATGGTCAGAGCCAAATGTAAAGTTCAGGCCCAGCCAAAATTAGGACCATTTCTCTTTCAACTGTGTAACTTCTGACACCTCCTGATGACTGATGTAAGTATGTATTGTCCAACCGAATCCTGGTCAGGTGACACAGCAACTAAGAAATCCAGTTTTGAAGAGACGATCCAATTGCCCCGAGCTCTACAATACTGATAAGCAACCAAAGAGTCTGAAATGTCCTGGTCTCATTTAAGTAAGCGTAAAACGCGAGGGGGGTGGGGGGTGTGTGTGACTAAAACAATGTCACAAAGGCAACAAAGTCCCCACATCTTCTTCCTGGCAGGGTCCAGGTATGGTCATCCAGGGCAGAGCCGAAAAGTAACCAATATGGAAACTGTCAAAATGAGCTTTGCTGGCTCTACAGAGGCCCTAAGGACACTAGAAAATAAAAAAAAAAATAAAAACGGAGGCTTGCCGGGAGTGGAAAGGGATTATACAGGGCTGTTAGCTGGCACCCAATCTCCTACATAATCCATTTCACTGCACTGCACACACTCAGCACTAAAACAGAGCAGTGAAAGAATGCTCTCAGTCTGGGGAAAAGATTGATCGCAAGTGGGATGTACTTCCAATCATGTGACAACTCAAATGATCACTGAACCTTCCAGCCCCCACCCCTGGCGTTCTGAACTAAGTGGCAAGATTTCCAAGTGTAAAGTTTATATGACATTTTTAGGGATTGTGGTTAGCTCGACTTTAGCTAGAATAATCTAAAGACAGGGCACCCATGAAGAGCAATACAAACTCTGTTCAGGTAGTGTGCACTTGGTCACAATCCTCCCATGTGCACAGCAGAACTGAATGGATAAACAAGGCTTTAGAAGTGGAAATATGCAGAGAAACAGCAACATGTGGTCAGGAGACAAAAGGACCCAGGGAATACAGGGGGTGCTATGTGTCATGTGCAGGGTGCAACTCACAGCTACACTGCAAGATGGTGGCACCAATGGAAAAATAACTGGGTCCCTGGGAGTGGGAATTTTGTTTAGTAAATGTAAACTAATGTGAGGCAGTTTATATGCTGAACAGCTCATATTTGAGAGCAGTTTTTGTGAACACTGACGAAAAAAAACAAAAAAACATATGAATTACTAATTGTCATAAAAAACAAAAGACCTTTCAAGGAAAAATTGCAAATGACTACAAAAAAAAGTATAAATGTAGCAGTGCATATATGATCCAAAATGAGAGTGCTCAAAAGGGACTTAAATGCTTTGATAGCAACAGACATGTCCAGATTCATGGACTACTTTAGCTTCACTGACCTAGAACTGGCATGTACTAAGAGCAAGGGATACATCCCTAACACAATTGCCACCAATTTTCTTTAAAGGGTAGACATATCCTTTAAAACCTTAAGAAATTGGTCAATTAATGGTTATGACCGCAGGGTAGTTTATACAAAGGGCCTTTTTTTAAATGACCTGTTCAGGGCCAGCCTTTAATCTCCTGCTGTTCATTTACATGTATACAGACAGGCACTTAAACTAGGCTTTTGCTAGGTAATAGTCATAGCACTATGCAAAGCAAACACGCAAGTGTCAGGCTTAACCTGAAATATCTGATGTAGCAGGCTAACCTTACTCAAGTTCAGCTCAGTTATATGGCCGTGTGCCAATGACCTAATTGCATTATACATTTTTATGTAAGCTACAACTTTTTTATTTTTATTTTATGAAAGGCCAATTATACCTACATTCTAGTTGGAGATCTTGTACAATAGTGTGGAATTATGCATGCATTACATACATGTTGAAAACAAAATTGCATGCTGGAATGACTCCATGTGCACACAAGTAACCCCAAAAATGGCCATTTACACTAGACAAAATACATCTTACATAAGAACCTTTACACAATTCACTTCTGTTCTGTCAGGACTATAAGCGTCAGCTTTTGAAGAAACCTTTTACTCACAGCAAGCAGTCTTTTTGGTGTTAAACTGTTTACAGCCTTGGAAGCATGGAAGCTGAAAAAACACAAAGAGGTTACTGGAACACATTTAAAATGTTAAGTAAATTCTCAGCTTATTCAGCCAGCCCTACATAAGGCATGTAGCTGTCAAAAGGATATGGACATCTTTGTCACAAACTTGTCATGTACATCATCAGACGGGGGAAAGGTCTCCAAATCCTTCTCAAGCTGCTGAAGCTGTCGCTCCATGTGCTTAATTGTCTTCTCCAGATTCTCGGCAGACACTAAATAAATCAATAAAAATGTTTTAAAAGCAATTCCGATACATTACTGAAGAAGACATACAATGCAAGGCCACTCCATAGAGTGATAAAAACGATTAATATTGATATTTTTTCCCCTATGTTAAAGAATATAGGTTTGTTAAAGAGAAACTCCACCGATGTACTGATGCAGAGGAGCTGGAAGTACAATAAAAGAATTGAGGTAAATACTTACCTCAAATCCTCAATTGCATGAAAGCCCTCAACTAAACATGTCTAGTAGATTGTTCTACCTGTTTTCAGGTATACATATATAAATGTTTTACATATATAAATAGTAATTTCCAAAATATAAAATGGACTGCATTTTTGGATAGATTGGGGAACAGTTAAATATGTGTCAATACTGCAAGAAACAGCGCCAGTAGCTAGAGTAAATACATAAACTATTCAAAAGAGAAAAAAAATCATAAAAAATGTTTATATGTACATACATACATACATACATACATACATACAATTGATGTCAAAAGTGCACCAGTGCTTAAAAAGGTGACTTTCAAAGTGCTGAGTGCTCCAAGTAAAGAGTTCAGTGTCAACAATGAAGGTGCAATGGTGCCACACACCCCTCTTGCTCCTCCACTCACCAGAAGGTATGGACCCTCAACTTTGCAGTCTGGGGGTCATAAGAGTGGGATCTGGTGTCAGTGGGACCAGAGAATGGAAAGGTATCCTCCGATGTTATATTTTCTTTAACCACATCAGTACTGGGCAAGAAAACCCCCTTCCTGTCCAGGCCATTTTTCAGCTTTCAGCGCTATCACACTTTGAATGACAATTTCTCAGTCATGCAACACTGTACCCATATGAAATTTGCGTCCTTTTTTTCACACGAATAGAGCTTTCTTTTGGTGGTATTTAATCACTAGGGTTTTTTTATTTCTTGTGCTATAAATAAAAAAAGATTGAAAATTTTGTGAAAAAAATGCCTTTTTCTTTGTTTCCGTCATAAAATTTTGCAAATTAGTAATTTTTCTTTGTAAATTTTGGCCAAAATTTATACTGCTACATATCTTTGGTAAAAACAACCCAAATAAGTGTATATTATTTGGTCCTTGTGTAAGTTATAGAGTCTACAAGCTATGGTGCCAATCATTTAACATTGATCACACCTGATCACACTTGATATACTGACCCCTTTTTGGAAAGTAGACATTCCAAGGTATTTAGTAAGAGGCATGGTGAATTTTTTGAAGTTGTAATTTTTTCCCACAATTCTTTGCAAAATGAAGACTTTTTTTTTCTTTTTCACTAAATTGTCATTGCAACGGGTTATTTTTCACACACAGCATATGCATAGCACAAATTACACCCCAGAACACATTCTACTACTCCTCCTGAGTATGGCGATATCACATGTCTGAGACTTTTCCACAGCCTAGCCACATACAGAGGCTCAACATGCAGGGAGCACCGTCAGGTATTCTAGGGACATAAATTACACATCTAATGTCATGACGACCTATCACATTTTTGAAGGCCCTGGAGCAGAAGGACAATGGAATTGCCCACAAAGTGACCCCATTCTGGAAAGCAAACACCCCAACGAATAATCTATGTGGCATAATGAGTCTTTTGAATGGTTCATTTTTTTCCAGTAGTTTTTGGAAAATGTGGGAAACAAATGAAAACGCATTTTTTTTTTACACAAAGTTGTCCATTTATATGATATTTCCAACACATAGCATGTACCTAGCAAAAATCACTCACCAAAATACATTCTACTACTCCCCCTGAGTATGGCAATACCACATGTGTAAGACTTTTTTGTAAATATTTTATTATATCTTTTCATGTGACAACACTGAAGAAATGGCACTTTTCTACAATGTAAAGTCGTGAGCATACAGCTTGTATAAAGGTGTAAGTTTGCTGTCCCCTCAAAATAACTCAACACACAGCCATTAATGTCTAAACTGCTGGCAACAAAGGTGAGTACACCCCATAAGTGAAAATGTACAAATTGGGCCCAATTAGCCATTTTTCCTCCCCAGTGTCATGTGACTCGTTAGTCTCAGCTGTGAATGTGGAGCAGGTGTGATAGATTTGGTGTTCTTTCTCACTCTCTCATACTGGTCACTGGAAGTTCAACATGGCACCCCATGGGAAAGAACTCTCTGAGGATAAAAAAAAAAAAAATGTTGTTATACATAAAGATGGCCTAGGCTATAGGAAGATTGCCAAGACCTTGAAATTGAGCTTCAGCACGGTGGCCAAGACCATACAGCAGTTTAACAGGACAGGTTCCACTCAGAACAGGCCTCGCCATGGTCAACCAAAGTAGTTGAGTGCATGTGCTCAGTGTCATATCCACAGGATGTCTTTGGGAAATAGACATATGAGTGCTGCCAGATTTGCTGCAAAGGTTGAAGGGGTGGGGGGGGGTAAGCCTGTCAATGCTCAGACCGTATGTCGAACACTGCAGCAAATTGGTCTGCATGGCTGTCGTCCCAGAAGGAAGCCTCTCTAAAGTTGATGCACAAGAAAGCCCGCAAACAGTTAGCTGAAGAGAAGCAGACTAAGAAGGTGGATTACTGGAACCATGACCTGTGGTCTGATGAGACCAAGATAAACTTATTTGGTTCAGATGGTGTCAAGCATGTCTGGTGGCAACCAGGTGAGGAGTACAAAGATAAGTGTCTTGCCTACAGCAAGATAGGTGGTGGGAGTGTCATGGTCTGGGGCTGCATGAGTACTGCCAGCACTGGGGAGCTACAGTTCATTGTGGGAACCATAAATGCCAACATGTTCTGTGACATACTGAAGCAGAGCATGATCCCCTATCTTCAGAGACTGGGACGCAGGGCAGTATTGCAACATAACAACGACCCCAAACACAACTCCAAGATGACCACTGCCTTGCTAAAGAAGCTGAGGGTAATGGTGATAAATTAGCCAAGCATGTCTCCAGACCTAAACCCTATTGATTATCTGTGGGGCATCCTCAAACGGAAGGTGGAAGAGTGTAAGGTCTCCAACAACCACCAGCTCTGTGATGTCGTCATGGAGGAGTGGAAGAAAATTACAGTGGCAACCTTTGAAGTTCTGGTGAATTCCATGCCCAAGAGGGTTAAGGCAGTGCTGAAAAATAATGGTGGCCACACTAAGTATTGACACTTTGGGCCCAATTTGGACATTTTCACTTAGGGGTGTACTCACTTTTGTTTCCAGCGGTTTAGACATTAATGGCTGTGTGTTGAGTTATTTTGCGGGGACAGCAAATTTACACTGTTATACAAGCTGGACCACTCACTACATTGTAGTAAAGTGTAATTTCTTCAGTGGTCACATGAAACAATATAATAAAATATTTACAAAATGTGAGGGATCTACTCACCTTTGTGAGACACTGTATGTTGCATATGCTTAATAACCTGAACAGATTTGAATTTGCTGTCTGGTGTTCTTTAGAAACAAAAATACTGTAAATGATATACACTGTGCCAAGTAAAAATGCTTACCAATGTTTTAAAGCCTGAGAGGCAAAATAATTAGCAAATGAAGAGTATTTTGTCCTCTAAAAATGACTTTAGAACACTCTGCAATCAAATACTAAATTATTACTTATACTACAGTGCATTCAGAAACTATTCAGATCCCCTTCACTTTTTTTTCATTGTTATGTTGCAGCCTGATATTACAGTTGTTTAAATTCAAAATGTTCTCATTAACCACTTGACCTCCGGAAGATTTATCTCGCCCCTGTAAAACGACGGTGGCTGGTCGGCAAGTGGTTAAAGTAACAATTCCATATCACAAAAAATGGCCTAGTCAGGAAGGGGGCTTCCTGACTAGGCCATTTTTTGCAATATGGAACTGTTACTTTAACCACTAGCCGGCCAGCCGCTTGATAGCAGCGGGTTGGCTCTACTGCGCAAATCACCATAGCTGTACGGCGGTGCCTTAAGAGAGTGTAGGTGGTGCGCGCGCTGCCGCTGCACGTCTCTGGAGCCGATGTGCGCAGCCGCCAGCCACCCGTGATCATGCCTCACAGAGACAGAACAGGGATTTGTTGATATAAACAAACAGATCCCTGTTCTGACAGGGAAGTGGAGAGAGATCTGCTGTTCCCAGTGACTGGGAGCAGCTCTCTCTCTCTACCCCCAGTCACTACACCCCCCCCCCCCCCCAGTTAGAAACACCTACCTAGTGAACACTTAAACCCTTGATCGCCCCCTAGTATTAACCCCTTCACTGCCGATGACATTTATACATTAATCAGTGTCTATTTTTAGATCTGATCGCTGTATAAATGTCAGTGGTTCCAAAAAAGTGTCAAAACTGTCCGATCTGTCCGCCGCAATATCCCAGTCCCGCTAAAAATTGCAAGTCACTGCCATTACTGGTAAAAAAGAATAAAAATGCCATAAATCTATTCCCATAGTTTGAAAACCCAAAAACCTTTGCACAACCCAATCAATATACACCTACTGGAATTTTTTTTTACCAAAAATATGTAGAAGAATACATATCAGCCTAAAATGAGGAATACATTTGGTTTATATTTATATATTTTTTGGGATATTTACTATAGCAAAAAGTAAACATTTTTTTTTTTAATCAAAATTGTTGCTCTTGCTTTATTTATAGCACAAAAAAATAAAAACCGCAGAGGTGATTTAATACCACAAAAAGAAAGCTCTATTTGTGAGAAAAAAAGGATGTCAATTTTGTTTAGATACAGCTTTGCACGACCGCGCAATTGCCAGTTAAAGCGACGCAGTGCCGTATTGCCAAAAGTGCTCTGGTCAGGAAGGGGGTAAATCCTTCCGGGGCTGAAGTGGTTAACATACAATAGCGCAGTCGTGCAACATTGTACCCAAATATAATTTTTGTCCTTTTTTCCCCCCACAAATAGAGCTTTCATTTGGTGGTATTTGATCAGCTCTTCAGTTTTTATTTCTTGCGCTATTAACAAAAAAATATAGACTTTTTTTAACTTTCTGTATTAAAACATACCCAATAAATAAATGTAAAAAAAAAAAAAATCACATTTCTTTATCAATTTAAGTCAATATGTATTCTGCAACATATGTTTGGTAAAAAATCTCAATAAGCATATATTGATTGGTTTGCGCAAAAGTTATAGTGCCTACAAACTATGGGATATTTTTATTTATTTATTTATACTAGTAATGGCTATGATCAGTGACTTATAATGGGACTGTGATATTGTGATGGACATATCATACACTGACACTTCTGGCACTTTTTGGGGTACAGTGACACTAATACAGTGATCAGTTCTGAAAAAATATGCACCGTCACTGTATTAATAACACTGGCTGATGGGGTTAACATCGGGGTGATTATAGAGTTTGTGCCTAGCCTGTGCTTTCTCACTGTGTGGGAGGTGCTTGGACTAGGAGAAGGCATTAATCCTTGTTCCTGCTGTGCAGGAACACAGGATCAACACCTTCCTTTCTGACAGAACAGCAATCTGCCTCGTTTACATAGGCAGATTTCCGTTCTGCCTGTGTATTGTTTAATTGGCGGGTGCCAGCGGACATTGAGTCCACGGTACCAGCCACTGTCCTCCAGTGGTGTGTTATCACAGTGGAAGTGGGTCGCTGGCGACACACGCGCCCCAGACCCAGAAAAGTCAGATCACGCACTAGGTATGCGATCTGGCACAGAGCAGCGGCCCTGTCACAATATAAGTACAGTGGATGGTCCGCAAGTGCTCAGTACCCCACAATGAAAATAAAAAACTGAAATGTCATTGGCATAAGTATTCAGACCATTTGCAACAACGCTTGAAATTTTAGCTCTGATGCCTCCTAATTCTCTTGATTGTTGGGGAGAAGTTTCTACACCTTGTTTGGAGCCCACCTGTGTTAAATTAAATTGATTGGACATGATATGGAAAGGCACACACCTCTCTACAAAAGGCCTCACAGCTAATAGTTCCATAAAGTTTTATTAAGGAAAAAGGAAAGAGAATGTACAAGGACACGATAATATTGCAGTAGGCAGTCCAGCGCAGTGGTGCCTTTGATGTACACATATAAACATTGGCATAACAAGGGTTAAAAGGATCCGACATTTTGGTGAACATCTTAGTAGAGGAAGATAATCATATATGATCTTGTGTTTGCTCATCAGGAGTTGGGCAGCACATCATTTGCTAGGGATCCAGGGGTGGGGGATGATTGTTGATTATTTCTGCGTATTCTCTAGTCGTTTGGAAGTGTTGCCAACAGAGCCAGGTTTTGAGGTGGGCCGATAAGTTATATGAGGATATAGCTATTAGTTCTTCTATTTCCACGGTTTTGCTTAGCTTTGAGAACCACATCTGTAGGGACGGCATAGTCTTTTGTCTCCAGAAAAATTATCGGTGATAGTGGGCAACCCTGTCTAGTGCCGTTGTGGATGGAGAAGGCGTCCGAGAGGTGGCCGTTGACTCTGATTCTGGCTCAAGTAGAGACTTAGTATGCTTGCTTAAAGGTTCCCCAGGCCTATGCCAGAGAGGACTGCTTCCATGAAGTCCCACGCCACCTTGTAGAACACCTTCTCCGCATCTGTAGATAGGAAAAAGCCCTCCGTGGAGGGTCTAGTTAGCCAATGGTGAATGTTGAGTGCCTTAATTGTGTTATCTCGGGCTTCTCTCCCAGGTACGAATCCTGCTTGGTCATGTGGTATTAGGTTAGGTAAAAATGGTAGAAGTCTATTTGCGATAATTTTTGTTTTTTTTTTAACCATAGATTTTTATTGAAATTTTTTTCAGTTGTACATCAATTGTATACATTTTTTGAGTAGCATATTTATACAGTTCAACATGCTCATTATTGGTAGCATTGTATTTCTAAATAAGAAAAAAGGAAAAAGAAAAAGGATAGAAAGGAAAGTGTGCTAGGAACACAGGGAATAATTACATCTTCAGCATGCATGTTCTGGCCGAGTACCTATATAGGTTCTGCCTCCAGATAATTCTGTTTACGCTTTTCAGGATAAGGTAGAGCCTGTCACCCCTAAAGGGAACAAACTGTGGTCAGGCTCTACAATTATCTGTTTAATGGTATAGTTGGGAATTACCTAAAAGGCACAATATCAAACAATCAGCCACGATTTGAGTACAAGTGGTTAAGAATGTACTCCAGTAAGCAATATCTTACTATTCATATAGGATCTCGGAGTACACTTTATTAAACTTACTTCCATACTAGAGTCCGTTGATATGTTTGACAGTCACTATTTATTCAAATATCCCACTAAGTCAGGATCATAATTACTTCATACAATATTAGAGGATCTTTTTGACTGCAGCCATGAATTCCGGCAATTTTTGCGTATAATTTAATGTCCAGGTTTAAGAGCAAGATGGGACGGTAGCTCTCTGCGTGAGTAGCATGCTTACACTTTTTGTGAATCACCGATATATGGGCTTCCAAGTCGGTCGGTGGGGATGTGGTTTGTGCAAGGGAGTTAAAAGCCTTGAGAAAGTGTGTGTGTGGGGGGGGGCGAGGATATCTTGGTAGGTTTTATAGTAGAGGCTAGGGAAGCCGTCAGGTCCCGGTCTTTTGCCTGGTTTTGTGTTTTTCAAGGCATTCTGGAGCTCATCTGTTTGAATTAGCTTTTCTAGGGCTGCAGTCGTTTCTGCTGGTAGTTTAGGTATGCTGTGTTGGGCTAGGTAGTATTTTATTGCTTGGCTGACCGGAGGGCGAAGTCCTGGGGAGGTTATAGAGTTGCGAATAGTAAGTTACAAATTGCTGTGCGATTTCATTGGACCTATGGTATTTTTTTGCCTTTTCGGTCATGGATTGCGGGTATCGTCATTTGCGCTTTCCTCACTTGTAGGAGTCTTGCTAGTAATTTGCCGCTTTTGTTAGCTTGTTCGTAAAAAAGTTTTGTGGATAATAAAAATTTGCACTTTATTTGTTTACCTAGCTCCTCTAATAGGCCGTGTCTGCATGAAATCAGTGTAGTATATTTCAACACCGCTTTGTTTATTTTGTGCAAAGTCTCTAGGGTTTGGATTCGGGTGATTAGAGATTCTATCTTTGCTTGTCGTTCCCTTTTTGCCTGTGTCGCTAGTGATATGCATTTCCCTCTTATCACGCATTTGTGTGCGAGCCTTAAATTCAAAGGTGAAATTTCTGGGGAAGAATTTAATTCAAAGTATTCCTGCATGCTGCAATTGAAGGATTCATTGTGAATGGGATCGCTGATCAAGTATGGGTTAAGTCTCCAGGTCTTCTCTTTGTGTTCTGTATGTGGGAATTTGAGGGTCACGGTTATTGGGTGGTGGTCGGATATGTACAATGGTTCTATTTTGGCTTCCTGTAGGTATGCAAGGTCTGTCTGGGAGAGGAGTAGGTAGTCAATGCGAGAGTATTTTCCATGGGGGGGTGAGAGAGAGAGAAATATGTGTAGTCTTTCGTGTCTGGGTTTAGGGTTCTACAGGAGTCATGTAGCATGAGTAGGTTAAGCTGTAACTTAATTTGTTTTAACAACCTATGTGTTATTGGCTTGGAGGGAGGATTCCTGAGATGTCCTTGGTAGTCCTTAGTCGAAGTTTGTTGCTCCACAAAGGACACCAGCTCATTCACATATTTTGGATTTGTATATCTAATGCACTGCTGTATATTAATTGTCAAGGTTCCTATGTAATAGTTGCAGACCATTTGCTTTACAATCTGAGCAGGATTGTTTGTAAATTGGAACAAATTGATGATTGATGTGGATCCCGAGTTAGAGTCCAGATGTGGGTTGAGAGGAACTTTCAGATCTCCTCCCATGATGACCATTTCTTCTCGGAAGGGAATCAGGCGGTCGATTACTTGTCTAATAAAAGATACTTGGTGGGCATTTGGGGAGTAAATGTTGGCTAGTGTTACCGGTTGAGCAGTTGATCTTTGAGTTGAAAAGGGAGATTATTTGCGAGGAGAATGGCCACTCCTTTAGTTTTGCTGGATGGGGAAGACGCATGATAAATCGTAGGGTATTTAGTATTTGTTAGTTTGGGTATGTTTGGGCTTTTGAAGTGGGTTTCTTGGATAAACTCTACCTGGGCTCGCAGTTTGGTTATTTCTCGGAGGATCAGGGATCTTTTTTCAGGGCTGTTCAGCCCCCTGGCATTTAGGGAAAATATTTTTAAAGTCGAAAAGGGTGGCATAGTTTCTTGAGTCTCTTATGTGGATGTATATGGAGTGCAATTGGTTGGTGGACCGGGGGGGGCCTGATTAAAGAGATCGGGGGAGGTCTTGGGGGTTGTCCTGTGAGAGGGGGAAGAGAGAAAAAAAATAGACTAGGAAAGAGGGGGACACAGGTGAAGGGGCCAGAGGTGGAAGGGGTATAGGGGGGCTCTCGCATGGAGTCCAGAACAATGTGGGTTCCGTGCCACGAAGGTGATCCAGGTGTAGGTACAGCTGAAAGGGTACCGGACTGATGTGGGGGTTGTGGAAGGAACAGTCTGTGGGGATGGAAAGTGGCAAATGGGGAGATAGTTATTGGGATGCTAAAGGAACGGTATTTGGATATTCTTTCAGACCGGCAAGGGGCCCAATTTTACCAGGGCTGGTAGGGCAAAGGCATTTATTGTAAACATTTGAATGAACAAAATGAACAGTCGACCAAACCAAATCTAATATAAAAGTCATGTCAGCACTACTAAACTATGATTGAGCATTTTATCGGACCAACGAGAGCACAGATTTTATCGGGGCCGATAGGGCAAAGGCATCTCCTGTAAACATTTGAATAACATACTAACAGAACAACAGACCAAGTTTAGAACTAAAGCCACATCAGCACTACTAAGCCAAGATTAATCTAATCATAGCGATAACAATGATGGCATCAAACGTCTGACACAATATGTGGACCCCAAGGCATAAAAAGGGCAATGAGAACAAAATAGCAATTGCAGGTCCCCCACCCGCTCACAAGGCCATGCTAACTTAATGGGATATCTAGAAGGTATAACATGTCTAGGGCTAGAAATCTAAGTGCTAAGTACAGGTTTGGATGTGTTACATAGAGTAATCCGAAGTGTCTCCGTTGAGTGCTAAAGGTATTTGCCTGCATAAAGTATGGTGGGCTCTCTGGTAGGTTTTTATGGGCGCCAGCCTCTCCGCGAGAAGGGGACCACGTCCGGCTCCCCCCCCATCGAGTGTTAAGATGAAGCTATGGGGGGTGACCGCTCCTTTCAGGAGTGACCAGTGTCTATCGGTCTGTGGTGAGCAGACCCTCAGTTCTGAGCAAAGGAGTGCGATTGTACCGGTTCAGCCTATGCTTCAGTGGATGTCTTTGGGGGTGGTTGTCTTCATAAAGGCTGATTTGTTCCTAGAATATATCCTCAAGTGAGACAGAGCTAACAATAAAGTCCACTGGTAAGGTTATGGAAAGGATTTTTTTTTTTTGGGGGGGTCCGCAGTAGTGGAGTTGGGTATCTTTCTGGTGACAAAAGCTAAAGGGGTCTGTTGGTCCTGGGTATGATGGTTCAACATATGGTCAGATTTGATCAGAGATCCTGTGGCAACTGAGGCTTGTCTGGAGGTAGTTGGCTAGGTCTTGGAAGTTGACAGGGGTCAAACAAGGAAGAACAATAAAGACAATAATAAAGAAAGAGATGTACTTTACCCTCGCCCTGTATTTCTTTCTTAAGCATCTTTATATTGCGTCCGTATTGGCTGGGTTTGGCGGGGCAGCTGCCGGTGGATCTGACTGTCTTCGGCGATAGGGGGTTGAGTTTAACCTACGCCGTGGGGTGCGTTGCTCCATATCGGACGGAAGAAGTTCCCTCCAAAGCTCAGGGACGGTGAACTCTTGGTACCATTTGGGTACCGATATGGTTTGCATGTTGAGGTATTCGAAGAAGTGAGGCAGGTCCGCTGGGGTTTGTAAAGTGAAAGAGCGCCCCTGCGTTGTGACACATAGGCCAAAGGGGAAGAACCACTTATAGAAAATACGTCTTTCCCTGAGGGCAGAGAGGATGGGTCTTAGGGATCTTCGGTGATTTAACGTGATCTGAGAAAGATCCTGGAAGATTTTCACTTCTGCACTGTTAAAGGTGATTTCTTCTTGGTCTCGAGCTCGTATAACAACCTCCTGCTTGAGCTTGTAATCCACGAAGCAGCACACAATATCTCGAGGGGGTTCTCCGTCTCTGCCTCGTGGGCGTAGGGCCCTATGAGCTTGTTCGAACACTACCGGGGAATTGTGTGGTCTTTCCAGCAGGTTGTTAATCAGAGATTGAAGCGCTAAAGGGATTTGGTCGTGTTCTACTGATTCTGGAAAACCGCAGATACGTAGGTTCCTTCTACGTCCCCGGTTGTCAAGGTCTTCGAGCTTTCGCTGCATGGCACTGAGATGGTATTGGTATCTTGTGCTATGTTCTTGGAGCTCTTGAATGTCTGCATCAGGGTGGCCTGCTGCTCTCTCAACTTCCTCAGGGCGGTCGGAAACCCCTATTATTTCCTCTGAGCTTTGATACCGCATCTGTTAGGGAGGTTTTGATATCTGAGGCAATCAGCTGAAGGTTGGTCATTTTTAGGACTTGTTGCATAAGTGACAGTATAGTGTCCTGGTCGGTGTTATGCTTGGATTTTTGACATGACCGATTGGGTTGGTGGAGAATGCGGTGTGGAGTGTGTTGCTGCTGTTGAGGGTTGTGAGCTGAAGAGCTCAGGAAGGTTCCTTCCTTGAGGATGTGGGGCACTCGTAAAAGGAAGCTGGCGCCCTATTTTGCCCATCACAATGTGTAGGTTTCTTTGGTGTATTATATCATCTCCCCGCTGTGCCTGGGCCACTAGGTGTATTAAGCGGCCATCATTGTTTATTCTGATATAGTCCACTTAATCTGACCCCACCTCCTCCCTGACGTGCATAAAGGTAATTATTTTATTTTTTTCAGGGCTTTGATGTCAGTTGCACTGCGGATCTATTCTCTTTGGAAAGGGCCCCGAGGTGGCAGGTACAATGTTGGAGGAGTGTACAAGAGCTGAACAGAGGATGGGAGTACCAAAATGTCCGTTCAGTAGGCCGTCAGTCAGTTTATGTGGCCAGTAGGTGTCCCACACCTCAGATTGTCTTGGAGGCAGTAAATAGGGTCTACTGTTTATCCGAGGTCATGTGCGGTGGTTATTCCCAGGGAGGGAGAGTGAGGCCAGGAGAGTGGTGTCTGCCTCAAGGCTGCAGTAGGCCCCAACAGGCCGCGGCCAGACCGGGGCCCCTCTGTATGGTGGCGGCTCCGGATCGTGGTCGGGTCCGGAGTGGTTAGGGAGGCCGCTGGAGAGGGAGCCTGGTGTCTGGGAAGGCCGCAAGATGGCGGAGGCCTCGATAAGGGTGCCGCTGGAACGGCCTCTGTATCCCACGAGCGGGTGGTCACACTGCTTGATTTCAGGCTGAGGATGGCTGGAAGGATGTAAGTGGATGCTGGCAGGGGGCAATGTCCACTATACAGCCGAGACCTCGTGTGATGGCTATCCCCTAGGAGGGAGAGTGAGGCTAGGAGAATGGCGTCCGCCTCAAGGCTGCGGTAGGCCCCAACAGGCTGCGGCCGGACCAGGGCCTTTTTTGTATGGTGGCGGCTCTGGATCGTGGCCGGAGCAGCCTCTGTGTCCCGCGAGCAGGCGATCGCACCGCTCGATCTCAGGCTGGGGATGGCTGAGGGGATGTGAGTGGATGCTGGCAGGGGGATTGAGCCGCTCACCAGGTCCGCAAGTGTTCGGATGTCTCTGGATGCAGCCGGTCCTTGGAGCTCCAGGGAGAAACGTTGGCCGCCGAGCGCACCAGGCCATGCCCCCTTCACAGCTGATAATGCATACTGTATAAGAGCAAAGGCCATGAGGTCAAATGAACTGCCATCAGAGCCCATAGATAGGATTATTGCAAGGAACAGATCTGGGGAAGGCTACAAAAATTGTCTGCTGCACTGAAGGCTCCCAAGAGAAGAGTGGCCTCCGTAATTCTCAGATGGAAGAAATTTGGCACAACCAGAACTCTTCCAAAAGCTGGTCGCCTGACCAAACTGAGCAATCGAGCGAGAAGGGCCTTTGTAAGAGAGGTGACCAAGAACCCAATGAGATCCTGTAGGGAGATGGAACAAAGTTCCCGAAGGACAACCATCACTGCAGCCCTCCACTGATCTGGGCTTTATGGCAGGGTATGGACAGAAGCCTCTTCTCAGTGCAAAACACATGAAAGTCTGTTTGGAGTGTGCAACAGCTTTCAGGACCTGTAATAGTTATTGTAGAAACATATATAGTTTGTTGGATGTCTTGCAGTTCTTGTAGAAATATACACAGTAACCACCAGACACCGTCAAGACATTCAACAAACTTCAATACAGCGGTCTCAAGCTACTGGGCAAAAATAAATAAATATATACACATATATACACACACACACACAGCGCTCAGCATAGATGAGTACACCCCCGCATAAATGAGTACACTCCCAACATATTCGGCAGAAAACCTTTACTTTCCTTTCAGAATCAACATTTTCTATGGGACACTATACTACAAAATACTCCAGCAAATGCAGGCCATTGATTGTAACCAAGATTTGTTAATTTGCACACACAAAAGTATTTTTTCTAACAAATTAATTTAAGACCATATTGCAAAAATGAATACACCCCAGTGAAAGCCTTAGGAGCAAAGCTACATTTTAGACAACAAAATCTTAATTAACAAGAATTAAACTACAGGCAAGTCTAATTATTCATTAAACAGGTGACCAGCAGACAGTTGATTATAAAAGGGTATTATTTAAAGAAAACCCCTTCCCATTTCATGCTGTCAACAATGGCACCACATAGAAGAGAAATGTCACAAGGCCTGAGAAATAATAACATTTCTTTACAATAGAAATGTGAAGGCTAACAATTCAGTAATGCTTCACTTATCAGTCAGAATATTGTGGCAAAAGTGATAAAAAAATGAACAAAGATGGAACTGCAACCATCTCACAGAGATGTCCAGGCACTCCACGGAAGTTAACACCTCGACAAGAGCATCTTCTGATGAGAAGGGTTGAATAAAATCAGCATGCAAGTTCATTGTAGTTTGCTAACAAAGTAGAAAGCCAAACAAATGATTGATTGTTTCCCGTGACACAATGCAGTGTAATAATAATAATGGCATGTATGGATCCGCAAAGGAAGCCTCTCCTAAAGCCAATGCACAAAAAAAGCCCTCCTAGAATTTGTAAGGGCCCATGCTGAAAAAGAAGACTACAGGGACTCTGTGATGAGACCAAGGTAAATGTTTTTGGAACTGATGGCTTCAAAACTGTCTGGCGTCGCAAAGGTGAAGAGGACAAAGAAAAATGCATGTTGCCTACAGTGAAGCATGGTGGTGGCAATGTCCTTCCGTGGGGCTGCATGAGTGCTGCTGGGGTCAGGAAGCTGACTTTCATTGATGGCATCATGAATTCACAGATGCACTGCCTTGCATTAAAAGACAAGATGCTATAATGACTCCGTGCCCTTTCTCGTCATGCATTTTTCCAACATGACAATGATCGAAAACAAAAAGCTAAGGCCACTGTTGCAATTCTGAAGAAGAACAGGGTAAACGTGATTCAGTGTCCAAGTATGTCTCCTGATCTGAACCCAATCGAGACAAGTTGAGCACCACTCTCCATCCAGCATCCAGGCTCTAAAAGAGGTCGTTCTTGAAGAATGGAAAAAGATAGACGTTGCCAAATATCGCCAACTTGTTCATTCCATGCCTAGAAGACTTGGAGCAGTCCTTACAAATCATGGAGGTCATACAAAATACTAGATGTAGTCATTTTTGTTGTGGGGTATATTTATTTTTGCATCAACTAATTTGAGTAAAACAAGATTTTGTAATCTTATAAAAGTAACATGTAATGAGCTAAATGAATGTTCTATAAAACTCAGTTTTGTCAAAAAGTTCAAAACAGTTATGCTGACCATTGTATACACACATACACTGACATGTGGAGGTTCACTCAAGGTGTAGTGTTTCCCAATCAGATTACACCAGCCAGGTAGTCCTGTTTAAGAGCATGATTGCCCAATTTTATTTTTATTTGGGGAAAAACAAAAGCAAAACACATATCTGTGCCTACCTGTGGTGTGAAGGAGTGATTTTACTGCAGTCAAACTTTAAAGGGAAGAGCGGTAAAAGGACCTACTGTGGAGTTGTAGAGGAGACAAATTGGTACTATTACATATACCTCCTTAAATAAGAAAGGTGCAGTATGGACCTATGGTAACCAGGTTCCACTGTTTAAAGCGAGAGTTAATCTTATTTATAAATTGGGGAAGGGATACAGAGTGGTGGTGTGGGGCAAGATTTTCCATCCAGGATTTATGTGGGACAGCATATGAAGATTGAGCACTAAAGAGCACATTGCATATGTTTAAGTCACATTTTAAAGGGACAGCATCATAGTATGCTGAAAAATTGGACAATTATATCGTGTGGGAAAAATCCCAACAGGAATCCAATGTGACACGATCCGGATAGGGTGAACTCGATCCACCATCACACGGCCAATCGATATTCCACGTAAGAACAGTTCTTTTTATCCGCAAATCTAAACTCTAAGCGACACTCTTACCTCTAAATCTGTGATATACATCTGCGGTAAAGGCAAAGTAGTACCTTAATCTGTGGTTACATGGTGTTCTGATATCAAATCTTTTCTCTTCTTCTGTGTACAGGGTGCGGGGTTCTGACATTCATATCACTACCTGTGAGTAATGTAAACTTCCTATTGGCTGTCCAGTGGTGACTTCAAGGAAGTGAGTGGAGGAGAGAGATTCACAAGCTGTGCAGTAAGTGTGAGCTCTCAGACAAACTGAGACATGGGCTGCTAAACTCCTCTGTGGCCTGCCTGGCACCCTTACTACGGAGGAGCCTAACCCGTGTACGAGACCGAAGACTAGAGATCCCGAGAGGGCCTTACCACTGGACAGCCACATTTTTGTAAATATTGCATTATTTCTTTTCATGTGGCAACACTGAAGAAATTACACTTTGCTACAATGTAAATAGTGAGTGTACAGCTTGTATAACAGTGTAAATTTGCTGTGCCCTCAAAATAACTCAACAAGCAGCCATTAATGTCTAAACTGCTGGCAACAAAAGTGAGTAACACCCCTAAGTGGTAATGTCCAAATTGAGCCCAAAGTGTCAATATTCTGTGTGGCCACCATTATTTTCCAGCACTGCCTGAACCCTCTTCGGTATAGAGTTCATCAGAGCTTCAGAGGTTGCCACTGGAGTCCTCTTCCACTCCTACATGACGATATCACGGAGCAGGTGGATGTAAGAGCCCTTGTGCTCCTTCACCTTCTGCTTGAGGATGTCCCACAGATGCTTAATAGGGTTTAGGTCTAGAGATATGCTTTGCTAGTCCATCACCTTTATCCTCAGCTTTAGCAAGGCAGTGGTCATCTTGGAGGTGTGATTGGGGTCCTTATGTTGGAATACTGCACTGCGGCCCAGTCTCCGAAGGGAGGGGATCATGCTCTGCTTCAGTATGTCACAGTACATGTTGGCATGGTTCCCTCATTGAATTGTAGCTCCCCAGTGCCGGCAGCACTCATGCAGACGCAGACCATGACACTCCCACCACCATGCTTGACTGTAAGCAAGACACACTTGTCTTCGTACTCCTCACCTGGTTGCCACCACACACACTTGACACCATCTGAACCAAATCAGTTTATATCGGTCTCATCAGACCACAGGACATGGTTCAAGTAACCCATGTCCTTAGTCTGCTTGTCTTCAGCAAACTGTTTGTGGGCTTTCTTGTGCATCATCTTTAGAAGAGGCTTCCTTCTGGGACGACAGCCATGCAGACCAATTTGATGCAGTGTGCGGCATATGGTCTGACCACTAAAAGGCTGACCCCCTACCCCTTCAACCTCTGCAGCAATACTGGCAGCACTCATATGTCTATTTCCCAAAGACAACCTCTGGATATGACGCTGAGCACGTGCACTTAACTTCTTTGGTCGACCATGGCGAGGCCTATTCTGAGTGGAACCTGTACTGTTAAACCGCTATATGGTCTTGGCCACCGTACTGCAGCTCAGTTTCAGGGTCTTGGCAATCTTCTTATAGCCTAGGCCATCTTTATGCAGAGCAACAATTCTTTTTTTCAGATCTTCAGAGAGTTCTTTGCCATGAGATGCCATGTTGAACTTCCAGTGACCAGTATGAGAGTGTGAGAGTGATAACACCAAATTTAACACACCTGCGACCTTGTAACGCTAACAAGTCACATGACACCGGGGAGCGAAAATGACTAATTGGGCTCAATGTGGACATTTTAACTTAGGGGTATACTCACTTTTGTTGCCAGCGGTTTATACATTAATGGCTGTGTGTAGTTATTTTGAGGGGACAACAAATTTACACTGTTATACAAGCTGTACACTCAGT
This sequence comes from Glandirana rugosa, assembly GCA_018402905.1. Taxonomy (NCBI): domain Eukaryota; kingdom Metazoa; phylum Chordata; class Amphibia; order Anura; family Ranidae; genus Glandirana; species Glandirana rugosa. Next base: position 933,844 of record BLSH010124856.1, read on the forward strand.
ACTTTACACAGTATCAAAGTATAATTTCTTCAGTGTTGTCACATGAAAAGGTAGAATAAAATATTTACAAAAATGTGAGGGATGTACTCACTTTTATGAGATACTGTATATATATATATATATATATATATATAATGTGACAGTACACAAGGCAAAGTGGTAGACGAACGGCCTCGTATGCGTTCATGTGGACTGGATTAAACAGAGCCCGGTCCGGATTTTGCCAGCCACCATGGCAGGGCTGATTCCGGCCCAGAGTTTGTGGTCCACTGGAGTCCACCAGAAGGTGGCTTAAATGATCAGGAAGAGATCTCACTAGAGCTCTGACCTGGAACTCAGAGAGGGATCTGAGGGAGCTCTGTGTCTGTTTGGACTTTAAAAGACAAGGTTTGCATTGTGGCTTATGTTTTGTGGGTGTCTGGGGCAGCCACACACTGTACAGTGAGGAAATTGTACTGTTTAGTTTAGCGCCAGACATCAAGGAGTTATTTTTTGTTTTATTTTTTACTCTGCAAGTCTTTTGCCAATAAACCTGGCAAGCCGCCAGATTTTAAAGAATGTTGCCTGCATGCTGACTATTTTCCTCAGGAAAGTAGATCCCCACAAGCTAATCTCCCACACATGGTGGAGTTCAGCGGGCACATTTCCAGGATGGAGGAAATGCTGAAGGCCCTGCTTCAAGCCAATGCAGCTAAGCGGGAAACCAACCGCCAGGTCACAGATTCCGCTGCAGCACAACAGGAGATGAATCGCCAATTTGCGGAGGACCTGCTGGAATTAAAGAAGGGGCCCTCACCTCCGGTGAGAGTGGAACCAAAGTTGGTACGTGCCTGTTACCACATGCAGAAGATGACACCTGGGGATGACGTGGAGGCATATCTCACGACTTTTGAAAGTGTCGCTCTTGGCGAAGGATGGCTAAAAGAAAAGTGGGTGGGACTGTTAGCACCATTCTTGACCGGTGAACCCCAGAAAGCATACTTTGATCTGGAATCAGATAAGGCCCAGGACTAGGAGACTCTAAAGACAGAGATACTGGCACGCCTAGGGGTCACCATGACAGTCCGGGCCCAATGGGTACATCAGTGAACCTACTGCACCGACAAGCCACCCCACTCGCAGATGTTCGACCTAGTCCACCTCACCAAGAAGTGGCTACAGCCGGAGACTTTGCTAGGTCCCCAGATTGTGGAGCGTGTGGTCATGGACCGCTATCTACGTGCACTCCCTGCTGCTTTGAAGAAATGGGTCAGTCATGGGGACCCCAATACCGCCAACCACCTCGTGAACCTCGTGGAGAGATACACTGCTGCTGAGGACTTGTTGCACCCATCTGCGCCCCACTCCAATATATCTAGGGGTGTAAGATCGCCCGGAGGAGCTGTTAAGTCTGTTTCAGGGGACAGGGGCATGGGGAAATTTGATAAGGCTGTTACGATCAAAGAGACTGGGGGCTCTAGACGTGAAGACAGGCCAAAGAAGCCAGTAAGGTCTTGGGGACCCTGGAAAGGACTGGGTATAGAGCACATACAGTGCTACCAATGCCATGCATTGGGCCATATTGCTGCCAATTGTCCCCTGAATGATGAACCCATGTAATGTGATTATACTTATGTAAATAGATGCCTTTCTCTTTTTGCACAAGTTCCATATACAGCATCATGTTCAAATCAGATGGAGAAGCAAATGTATGTGATTTTTTGTGATGAAAAGCCAGTCACTGCACTGCTTGACTTTGGGACTGTGGTAACGTTGATGAAAAGCAACTGTATAAATCCTGCAAGGTTACACCCTAGCACTGTCTGCATCATTTGCATCCATTGGGACACTCATGACTACAAGACGGCAGATTAGGGAAAGTGTAGGGGAAGTGAACTACAAGAGACAGAGAGACTTTATTGGCAGTGCACACTCCTCAAGAAGACAAGCTATCCATGACTCCAGACATCCCCATAAATGTGTCCTTGTCACTGACACAACAAAATGACGTTAAAAATTAATTAGTAAAAATAGAGATTTTTTTCTCTCCCATACCCAGACTGACCACCGTACTACAAAATGACAGTTACGGAACCAGGGGTCTGCATAAATGTAAAACCCTACCGAATACCTGAGGCGAAGGAAATAAAAACCATGTTGGAGTTAGAGGAGTCCCACAGCGCCTGGTCGAGCCCTATAGTGCTGGTCCCAAAGCCCGATGGCACTATCAGGTTCTGTAATGATTTCCGGAAGTTGAATAGTATGTCTAAGTTTGATGCATACCCAATGCCGTGGGTTGAAGATCTTGTGGACAGTTTGGGAGGTGCCCGGTACATAACAACCCTGGACCTAACTAAGGGCTACTGGCAGATCTTCTTAACAGAGTCAGCAAAGGAAAAAAATAGCCTTTTCTACCCCCGAAGAGTCCTTCCAATACAAGCGAACGCTTTTTGGTCTGCATGGGGCCCCTGCATCCTTCCAGAGGATGATGGACAAAACTTTGAGGCTGCATCGGCCATATGCAGTGGCCTATCTGGATGATGTGGTCATCCACAGCCCAGATGGGAATCACATCTGCCCCGGGTGCAGGCAACGTTAGATTTTCTGAGGGTAGCATGTTTAACAGCCAATCCAAAAAAGTGTGCCATAGGTCTGGAGGAGGCCAAATACCTTGGGTATGTTATTGGCCGGGGTCTGATCAAGCCCCAGACCAATAAGATTGAGGCCATTCAAAAGTGGCCCCAACCGTTGAACAAGGAACAAGTTTGTGCCTTCCTGGGGATTACAGGATATTACCGACGCTTCATCTCCGACTTTGCCACTATTGCCGTCCCTCTGACCAACCTGACGAAGGGTAGAGGGTCAGGAATGGTTAAGTGGAATCCTGAAGCCGAGAAGACCTTCCAAAAGTTTAAGCAAGCACTTTGTGTACAGCCGGTGCTCGTCACCCCAGACTTCACAAAGGAGTTTGTGGTGCAAACTGACGCCTCTGAGGTGGGACTAGGTGCTGTTCTGTACCAGATCAGAGGCGGTGAGGAGCACCTGGTCATCTACTTAAGCAGGAAGCTTAATAGGCATGAAATGAATTATGCCATTGTGGAGGAGTGCCTATCAAGTGGTCCTTAGAGGCCCTAAAATACTACCTTCTGGGAAGGTCATTCTGTAACAACCGGGAGAGAAATAGCCGGGTGACTATGTGGTTCCTGGACCTTCAGCCGTTTAAGTTCTCAGTTGAACACCGGGCCGGAAGGCTCCAAAACAACTCTGGTCTTTTCCAGGCCCACTGCATGGTCAGGACCGTTGCTATGCCCCAGGGGCTTGAAAAGGGGGGGGGGGGATATGTGACGTTATGCGAGGCACCATGATGGATGGGCGATACTTGTCGCCTCGCATGCAATCATTTTGAGGCGACTAGCGAGAGTCTGACCCGGGTTTTGCCAGCCACTCAAACCCCTCTCCACCTGCATTTAACGACCAGGAAGAGAGCAGAGGAGAGCTCTATCCTGGATCTCAGAAGGAGAAAGGTGAGTGAGCTCTGTGGGTTAATTTGGACTCCAAGATCAAGGTTTGCACTGTGCTTATGTTTTGTGGGTGTTGGGGACAGCCTCACACTGTATAGAGAGGAACCCAATTGTTTAGTTTAAAGACAGAAGGCAAGGTTTTGTTTTCTGTTTTCTTTTTATATGTTTTGAACTTGCAAAGCTGTAATAATAAACCTGACAGGCTGCCAGATTTGAAAGAAACTGATCTCCATGCTGAATATTTTCCCCTGAAAAGTGATTGATCCCCATGAGCTAATCTCCCCCAATATATATATATATATATATATATATATATATATATATATATATATATATATATATATATATATATATATTAAACACACACACACACACTCTGGAGTTTTAACCATTTTCCATACCATTTCTTATTATAATCAAATTTTGTTTTACAGTTTTGACTTTAGATACTTTTAAGATTGATGGGGATGGTAGCTCTTGAGTCTGACTGTTCTAAATCAATACAACAGTTGTGTTACACATACCAAATGCAAGACCCAATTCATGTTATAGGAGCACTTTTACCTAATATTATTTATGTTATGTATTAGTTATGACTAAAATACCAACACAACAGTTGTTATAATTTAGTTCATAGTGAAAAAAGGCCAAGACAATATACACTTTTTTTTTCAAGTACTAGTCTCCTTTTTTTCATCCTTCACATACATTATCGGTCATAAAATATCAGAGTCAAGAGTGTGTGCTTTGTGGAAAGCAGCATAAACTGATTCCAGAGTAACTGGGTCAGCATGTGAATCTTTTATTACAGTGATCAAAAAATGGTTTATAGGTAAGCACCAATGCTGAAGGCTTTTCATGTATCTATGATTAACTGAGTACTCATTTATCTGCCTAACATTCTGATATTAAGGCAGTCAGATACTTACCGTTTCTTATTCTTTATGGTAATAACTTATCATTGTGATATGTTGATTACACAAGAACACCATAAAAACCAACATGCCTAGAATATGCTGTTCCTCACTAGATACAGATTCTGAATATACCATATACCTGAGTTTTTGGGAAATTATTTATGTGAATTTAGTGTCAAGCTTAGTATAAACCCTTTCATTGCAGGGCTTGCAGACTCTGGTCTAGGCATATCAAATGTTTCTTAGTGAGAATATTTCCTCCCTGGGATGCTATAGTTCAAAGCTTAGAAGACAATTTATTGTTTGGCAGGTTAATGATGGTATCTGCAGAGGAAAAAGTCCACAGGCTTAGTAGTGAGTGCATCTGAATTATCCGCTCACATTAAGACCAAGACTCTTGATAGAATGGTTAAAGTACTGTAGAGTCTTGGTGTGGTTTATCTGTAATTCAGGTCTGTATAAATAGAATTTTGCAGTACAGCTGTTGGGAAAAAATAAAAGAAAGCTGTGGAAATATGGTGTCCTACATTCTGAAAACACAGACATCTATTATACACTGAGCAAACTAGCACATTGCTGAAGACAGAAACAAAATAATATTTTTTTAATAATTAGCATTTGTTAACAAAAAGTACAAGTAACTGACACCCCAACACTGATGAGCGACTCTGACAATTGGCTCTGACACGCCAGTCTGTGGTTTGCTGTACTATTGATGGGATCAACCATAGTTTGCTGAACAACTGACTGAAGTTTGGGGAAGGATGAGAGGGTTTTGTATTATGTCATAAAATGCACACTATACTGCAAATACTGCAAAGGGTGCAGTATTAATTAAGCCTAATGCAAACCAAAAAAAAAAAAACCCTTTGAATGATCCAATTTATTTTGACACAAGCATGCAACTATCACAAAAGAATATGGGATATAGATAGCCGCGTACATTATATTAGCAAAAGTAATGGGACACCTGCCTTTACATGCACATGAACTTTAGCATCCCAGTCTTAGTCCGTAGGGTTCAATATTGAGTTGGCCCCACCCTTTGCAGCTATAACAGCTTCAACTCTTCTGGGAAGGCTGACCACAAGGTTTAGGAGTGTGTCTATGGGAATGTCTAACCATTCTTCCAGAAGAGCATTTGTGAGGTCAGGCACTGATGTTATATGAGAAGGTCTGGCTCTCAGTCTCTGCTCTAATTCATTCCAAAGTTGTTCTATCGGGTTGAGATGAGGGCTCCGTGGAGGCCAGTTACATTCCTCCACCCCAAACTTGCTCATCCATGTCTTTTTGGACCTTGCTTTGTGCACTGGTGCGCAGTCATTTTGGAACAGGAAGGGGCCATCCTCAAACTGTTCCCATAAAGTTAGGAGCATGACATTGTTCGAAATGTCTTGGTATGCCCATGCTGATGCCTAAAGAGTTCCCTTCACTGGAACTAAGGGGCCAAGCCCAACCCCTGTAAAACAACCCCACACCACAATTCCCCTCCACTAAATGAATTAGACCAGTGCACAAAGCAAGGTACATAAAGGCATGGATGAGAGAGTTTGCGGGGGAGGAACTTGACTGGCCTGCACAGAGTCCTGGAATGAATTAGAGCAGAGACTGCAAACCAGGCCTTCTCATCCAACATCAGTGCCTGACCATACAAATGCGCTTCTGAAATAATGGTCAAACATTCCCATAGATAAATTCCTAAACCTTGTGGACAGCCTTCCTAGAAGAGTTGAAGCTGTTATCGCTGCAAAGGGTGGGCAAACTCAATATCGAACCCTATGTAATAAGACTGGGATGCTATTAAAGTTCATGTGAAGGCAGGCACCCCAATACTTTTGGTAACATAGTATAAGTCCTTAACCATAGAAAATAAAATATATATAACAGAGGTTGAATAACTTGACTAGGAAGAACAAAACCAATAAAAAGCTACGGTCCAGGAGTGTGCATGTGCGGAAGCTCCGGGACAGACATGTAATCCGGGAGCTCCATACCACCTCTGCACAACGGCGCCTACAGAGCCCAGAACAACCAACCAGGACCACCGGGGATGGAAGGGCAGCTCTCCCCCAACATCCAGCAGAACACCCGGATAGCTGATCCGGGTGCGAGAAGCAACCTTTACACCGTGATGGCTGGAGCTGGGTGTACCAAGATGGCTGCCGTGGCCTACATGACACACGAGGCCACGCCGGCTCCACAGATACCAGACAGGTATTGGCCAACCTAATCTATACCCCCTCCACTCATGGGGGCAGCCAGTACCCGCCAACCCCATCTGCAATGCCCTCACCAGCCTTTACAGAATCCCTATTAGGGCACTTCATGGAGGATCAGGCCTTCTCCCCACTAGGACCAGGCCCATCACTCCCCCCAAAGACTGCAACACCCAGCCACCTACACCAAGCTCCCGGCCTTCAAATACAGGACCTCTTCCTAAAATTTTCTTCACTCCTTGAGAGAGGCCTAGCTAATACCGCAGCCAAAATTACTGGTGATATGAAATCTGGTTTTCAGAATTTGGGAACACGGATGGAGCCAATAGAAAATAAGTTGGACTTAACAGTCACCAGAACTAATCATAATTCAGATCACATTCAGGTCCTAAAAAAACAACTTGAAACAGCCCTTGCAAGGATCGATGACTTGGAAAATCGATCGCACAGGTATAACTTCAGGGTCAGGGGCCTACCTGAGACCATTACTGACACCCATGCTGCAGTCCAAGAGCTGATCAAGGACCTGATACCCAATGTACTACAACACTGGCTAAAGCTGGACAGAGCTCACAGAGGCCTTGGCCCTCCAAGAAAAGATGGGTCACTCAGAAACATCATTGTGAAGACCCACTTCTATTCAGTAAAAGAAGAGGTTATGCAACGATCCACACACAACCGCAGCTTAAATGCAGGGCCATCAAATTTAAGTTTTCGCCGACCTCTCTCCCACCACTATCCAACGGAGGAGAGCCCTCAAACCCCTCCTGACAGTCCTTACGCAAAAGGACATTAAGTACTGGTGGACCTTTCCGTTTGCAGTTAAATTCTCATTGAAGAGTCAGACCCACTCCTTCACAAATCTCCTGGATGGAGGGAAAATACTCTGTAACCTTCATCTAATTACACAGGAATCGTCCATGGACATCTTGAACTCTGCATCAAGCTCATCCAAGCGCCCTCCACCGGCAAGCCCGCTTACACCAACGTGGAATACTGCGAGGTCCAAGAAGGCAAAGGAACAGAGACCCCCTTAGTAATTTAAGTCAAGATTGGCCTAGCTAGTAGGCCTTTACATATCTTTTTCTTTTCCTTACTTGATAGGGGCAAAATCCCTTTTGTAGACGAGCCACGAGCTCCATCAGAACAACAATTATGACTTTTGTGTTATGGCCTAGCCGAAATTTACATTGCTCTTATGAGTGAGCTAACCTGTAGCCTGCCCCCCCCCCCCCCCCTGGCGGCCCCTTGGGGAGTGAGGAGGAGACAGGTTACCCAAAGCCAGTTACTGATGTCTGAAAGTTTGACACTGATTATCTTTTTTCTTGTTTTTTTTCTCTGAGGCCCCTTTGAGTCTCCGGCTCCTGTAAATTGGGCTGGGGGGTAGACTTCCTCCCCATGGGAGGGGAGGACCAGAAGGGTCTCCGAGATTGGTCCTGGAACACTATATGATGTTTAAGAATTTGTTTGCCGTTTTCATGTTTTGCATTTTATTCAACGGGCGCCGGGGCATAAGGTGGTTCCTATGCGCCTCCACCTATCCCGTAGTCGCTACTTTTCAGACACTGCAAGTTAGGTAGCCGACCCCCCCCAGTGGGTAGGAAAAATAACCTTGTGAGGACTGGCTGGAGGCTCTCAGCCAGAGCGCACTGTCTTTCTTAAGACAACCTTTTCTTAACCTAGTTCCTGATAATGCTTTCTTCTTGCTACCCCTTACCTCTCTTTTTTTCTTCCACAAGCCATTCCTCGGACAAAGGCCCAAACCAAGTTTATTCTCAAGTTACCCGCAAACTGCTCTCCACACCTGAGGCGTGACACCCGACCCGGGTAAGTGACAGTATAGATATGAGCATGCCACCTCCGGTTACCCACGCCTTCCTGTAAATCAACATAAAACCTAATAAAAATAGGCACTCATATTGTACAGGGGCTAAATTCTCTGGTTAAAAGGAGGAAAGTGTTTGAAAACAATCGCTCCCTGAAAATAGATGTACTTTTACTCCAGGAAACCCACTTTCCTGCTCTCCACCCCCACTATCCCACCTTCTACCCGGCCAACACAGAGGACAAAACTAAAGGGGTGTCTATCATCTTTTCAAAACACACTAACTTTCCATTATCTCCGAATATAAGGACCCGGATGGCAGGTGATGTAGAAGGCTGATTGTACTCAATCATATCTTAATATTACCAAATAAGGAACAAGTTAACTTTTTCCAATCCCTTTTCAAAACCCTGAATCCCCTCCTGGAAGGGGAAATAATACTAGGTGGGGACCCAAACATGGTTTTTGACCAAGTGTGGGACAGGTCCTGACCCCTACGGATAGACTCCTATGACCTACTAGAGCCAGTCTAAAGATCGCAAAACTCATTAACTCACATGGGCTGATGTGTGTAATGTCGCTTGCTAGGATTCAATTCTCTCCAAACATCTATTTCTCAAGCCCGCACCAAACTTACACTAGGATTGACCACATCCTGTTACATCCAAAACTCATCCCCTCCACGGTGAGCTCCCTAATAATTGACACAGTATGGTCAGATCACTCAATAGTGCTCTTAAATTTTCTCCGCTCACTTCCCAGACACCCTGCACCTCTCTGGCTCCTAAATGAATCCCTCTTAAATGATCCCGTTAGAGTTTCTGAAATTGAAAAAAGCTCTAAAAGAATACTTCCTGCTCAATACTTCAGCAGATGTATCCCCAGAGACCTTATGGGCAACCCACAAGGCTACCATTAGAGGCAAATTCAGCCAAAGTTCCTCCCAAAACAAGAAGGAAAGACAAATTGATATTGAACGTCTAGAGAAATCCTTCAAATCTCTTAAAGTAGCACATAAGGAAAACCCCATGGAAGCATCTCTCACACAACTGAATGCAGCCAAACAAGCACTTAACCTGGCGCTCACCACAAAGGCAAAAAAACATCTCCGCTGAACTGGTGCAAAATTCTATTCGCACAAAGATAAAATTGGCTCTTTACTAGTCGTGAAATTGTTACCCAGACATAGAACATTCTCCTTACCAAAGATAAAAGTAGCAGGGTCTCTCCCCACTGCAGACCCTGATAAGATCATTAAGGCCTTTTACAATTTTTACGCTAAGCTATACAGTCCCACTACGAATCAACAGGGCCCTGCAATTGTAAATCATCTCGCTAATCTCCCCGTACACACTCTCTCAGAGGAACATAAGAATAGCCTAAAGGCAGCCTTCTCAGAGGAGGAAGTTTTGGACGCTATAAAAAAAATCTCAAGAAAGGCTCAGCCCCAGGCCCAGACGGCTTTTCAAATATTTACTAGAAGCCCTTCAAAGAAACGCTGGCCCCCCACTTAGCTAACTTCTTTAACTCCAGAATCTCAGGAGTCCCACTGGCCCCCAACTTAACACAGCCTTCATAACCACCATCCCAAAACCAGATAAAAATCCAGAAGAGGTGGAGAATTATAGACCTATATCCCGCATTAACAATGATGTTAAAATTATGACCAAGATCCTAAGCAATAGATTAGCAGAATTTATCAATCAATACATACACAAGGACCAGATGGGCTTCATTCCAGGCAGGCAGGGGCAAGACCAAATCAGAAGAGCCATAGATATAATTTCCCTACTCAAATATAATTGGCATGGGGGCCCTAAACAAAGAGTAATGCTCCTCTCGCTGGACCTACATAATGCTTTTGATTCGGTGACATGGCCCTACATTTTCTCTCTCCTAGAACGCTGGGGTTTCAGCAATTGTTTTATAAATATAGTTTAGGCCCTTTATTCATCCCCAAAAGCCAAGATTCGCCTCCAGGGGCTTTACTCAGATCCTATCCAGATAGCAAGGGACACCAGGTAGGGATGCCCTGTCCCCCTTGATATTTGGGATAGTGATCGAAACTCTAGCGGTAGCAAAACGACACAACGACGACATTCAGGTAGTTTCATGTGGCTTCCAATCCCATAAATGTGGGCTGTTCACTGACGACATCCTGCTTTTTCTAACTTCCCCAACCACATCTCTCCCCAACTTATGTAAAACTCTAGATGATTTTACCAAATTTTCTGGCCTCAGGGTAAACTTCTCAAAATCCCAAGCTCTGAATATCTCACTGTCTCGTGAAATGGCGGAAAACTTAAGGGAATTGTTCCAGTTTACTTGGAGCGAAAATGCTATCTGATACCTTGGAATCACACTTCCAGCCAAAATTGATCAAATTTACTCACTTAACTTCCCCCCAATGTACAAAAAACTGGAACTAGACCTCAAAACTTGGGCTAAAGGGGAATTATCCTGGCTGGGTAGTATCCACTCTGTTAAAATGACCCTGCTTCCAAGGATTCTCTACCTTTTCAGATCCCTTCCAATAGCAATAAGAAAAGATCATCTAGCAGCCTTCCAGAGCAAAGTTGTGCAGTTTATTTGGGGGGGGGGGTCAGGTTTTAGGTTTGGGAGGAAAATTTTATTTCAACCCAGAAAGAAAGGTGGCATGGAACTTCCACACCTCCTGTGGTATTATCAGGCGGCCAGATTATCTTAACTCTCTGCTATATATTTCTAAACTGAGAGGCCAGACTGGATTCAAATGGAGAGACAAGCTGTCCCCTCCCACACTCTAGATTTTCTCCTATGGGTCCCAGCCAGGGATCACCCAGTTGTCCTCTCGCCTGTTCTTTCACAATCCTTAGCGTTCTGGGATGGATTGTGCAATTCCTCTGCCTTGGTCTCTGGATGTCATGCTCTATCACACATCTTTCACAATCCTAAATTCCCACCGGGATTAGACATTAAAGCCTTCACGTGGAGGCTGGACAAGGGACTGTACCGAATAGGCCACTTCCTATCCTTATCAGGACCACTCCCCATGGGGCACTGGACTAGCAACCTGGAACTGCCCACCTCTGTACAATTCAGGTTCAGACAAATTTTCCACTTCCTTCAAAAAGTCTGGAACGACAACGCTAATTCATGAACAATAACAAGTTACAAACAATGGTGCGGGCAAGCCTTGGATCAAAGGGGTGGTATCTCTATCATATACCAGTCACTTGCCCTTCCGGTTAATAAATGTTATTATATGCAGGCCTGGGAGGAGGACCTCCAAATAGATTGGGATCAGGAAAAATGGCAACGGCCTTTTTCAGATCTTTCAAAGGAATAATTAATATCCCCCTCATGGAGGCTAGCATCAAAATAATGACAAGGTGGTACCTAACCCCTCGAGATTGGCAACCATGTTCCCCTCAGTAAGCCCATTATGTTTTAGAGGGTGCCAACTGAGAGGTTCAATATCTCACATTCAGTGGAAATGTCCCAGGATCAGATCTTACTGGAGGAAAATCTTCCAATTGATCGACAGAGTAACTAATCACCAAATCCAGAAATCCCCAGCCATTGCTCTTCTGAATGCGGATCTTCCCAAAATGCCTAAAAGCACTAGAAAATGAATCCACTTTATCCTCCTAGGAGCCAAACTGACCATTGCAAAGGATTGGAAACAACCAAGAGTGTCCCTTGCAGCTGCTAAACGTAAAATATTGTGGATAATGATACAGGAGAAAATATTTAGTTCTCTCACGGATACAACTCTGAAATTTGAAGCTATATGGGAGCCCTGGGGCGACCTATATGGGTCTGCCCATTCTCCCAGGGCTCCCGGCAGAAGGATAAAATAGGATTTTTTGACTTACCGTAAAATCCTTTTCTCTGAGTTCATTGACGGACGCAGCCTCTATTCTTGACATGTGGGGTTTATGCACCTTTCACTAGGAGTGGACTAGGCAGAACGTAGTTCAGCTTAAAGCAGACACAGCCCCTCCCAGGGGGCAGTCCTCACTTGGCATAACCCCCTCCTGCCCTGCTCAGCAACTCAGTTCTTAACAAGCAGTACAAACTCAACAAAAGAGGGGTGGGTGCTGCGTCCGTCAATGAACTCAGAGAAAAGGATTTTACGGTAAGCCAAAAAATCCTATTTTCTCAATCGTTCATTGACGGACGCACCCTCTATTCTTGACATGTGGGGATGTCCCAGAGCAGTGTCACAACGAGGGGTGGGCAACAACAGTACCCAACAAAAGAGTTCTCCGGGAGGTGCCAGACGCACCTCACACCACCGCCTGCAAAACTTTGCCGCCAAAAGCAGCATCGGAAGACGCTGCAACATCAATTCTGTAAAACTTGGAAAAAGTGTGTACCGAGGTCCAAGTGGCCGCCTTGCACACCTGAGAAACTGACGCCTGGTGTCGGAAAGCCCAGGAAGTACTAATCACCCTGGTAGAGTGAGCCATGACCGGAAAGGGGGGCTCCTGGCCCCGAAAAGCATATGCACGGGTCACCATCTGTCGTATCCAACGGGAAATGGTGGCCGACGAGGCCGCCATCCCCTTGCGTGGGCCATCCACCGCGACAAAAAGCACATCAGACCTCCGAAACGAGGCCGTGGCTGCCAAATACACCCGCAGCGCCCTAACGACACCCAGAGAGTGCAAAACAACTTCCTTAGGATGAGACGGGTGCGGACAAGGCGAAGGGAGAACAATGTCCTCATTGATGTGAAAAGAAGAGACCACCTTCGGTAAGGACGGAGAAGGGCGCAAAACCGCCTTGTCCCTATGTAAGACCAAGTATGGGGACCTACAGAACAGAGCCACCAGAAAAGCCACTTTCTGTGACAGCAGTTGCAGGGAAATGTCCCTGATATTTTCGAAAGGCGGCTTCTGCAGCACTGAAAGGACCAGATTAAGGTCCCAAGGCGCCAAAGGTGACTACACCTGGGGAGCGACATGACGAACCCCATGGACAAAGGTACGGATCAAGGAACGCTGAAAAATAATGGCCAGGGCAGAAATCTGCCCCTTAAGCGTGCTCAATGCCAACTTGTGATCTAGGCCTTGCTGAAGGAAGGCCGGCTCCCGAGCCACCGAAAAAGAACAGGGGTTCCATCCCCCAGCCTCGCAATAGGCAGTATAAGCCTTCCAGGTGGGGTCATAGATCTTACCCGAAGTGGCCTTACGCACCTTGAGCATAGTGGGAATGACAGACTCAGAGTCCCCTATCTTAATACCTGGGACTCAATAGCCAGGCCGCTAAAGCCAGCGAGGGTAAAGCAGGGTGCAAGATGGGTCCCTGTGAAAGTAGGTCCTCGCCGCCAGGGAACATCGACCACCATCCGCACCACGTCGGCATACCAAGGACGCCGAGGCCAATCTGACGCTACCAGAATGGTTGGAATCCATTCCGCCTCTATCCTGTGCAGTAGGCGCGGGAGTAACGGAAGTGGAGGGAAGGCATAGAGCAATCGGTACCGAGACCACGGAGCCACGAGGGCATCCGCCGCGTCTGCCAGCGAATCCCTTGTTCTGCTCACGAAGGCCTGCACCTTCCGGTTGAGCCATGTCTGATGTACCCCACCTTTGACAAATCTGGCGGAACACCTCCGGGTGCAGGGACCACTCTCCCTGATCCAGCCTCTGGCGACTGAGGTAGTCCGCCTGCCAATTCTCGACGCCCGGGATGTGAACAGCGGAGATTGGCGGCACATGAAGCTCTGCCCAGCGCAGAATGTGGGCTATTTCTGACGCCGCTGCCGCACTTCTCATTCCGCCCTGATGGTTCACGTAAGCCACAGCCATGGCGTTGTCTGACTGGACCCCAACAGGACGCCCGTGCAACCTGCCCGACCAGTGGGAGAGGCCAAGCCTGATCGCTCGAAGTTCCTGCACATTGATTGGGAGATGGGACTCTTCCGGAGACCAGCAGCCCTGGGTCAACAACCACCCCAGGACCATATAGGCTGGCATTGCCTGCTGCAGGGACCGGGTGAGACTCTGGGCATAGGGCACCGCCTCAAAGGTGGAGACCAATGTTGTGTAATATTTAATATAATATATATATATATATATATATATATATATATATATATATGTGTGTGTGTGCATATACATGCACATGTATAAATTATATTGCGTATACATACATTTGGGACAGACACTTGACAATCTAGTTAGGCATTTCAAAGGGAGTTTTGATTAAAGAATAGACTGACCAAACCCATTGTTAAAAGGGGCAGATAACGGCCCTGTAATATTCAGG
>BLSH010124856.1:955757-987011 GCA_018402905.1 Glandirana rugosa
TATAAATAACTAATGCGGACCTAGACCCCTAGAGACCATTCTCATGGATGGGTATATAAATAGACCACCTTCTAGTGACACGTACGGCCACCATTACCTTTTGTGGTAAATGCTCCTATAATTAGAAAATACCTGATATAATATATACCTGCAAATGTGATTGTTGTGAGACATACGCGCAATTACAAAAACTGTGATATTATATAAAAGTGGAAGTTTATTAAATGTAACCTCATATTCTATGCGTTACTGCGCTACCCAAATAAGTGGAAGCAGCCAGCACAGCAATACTAACACCAAATTGCAAGCATAAATCATAAATTGTGCAGTGCTTAAAGTTATCACTCCTGATATTCAAACCTGAAGTGCAAACATATAGTGAATTAACGTTACATCTGTTATCTTATACTCCAATGTAAATTATTTGAAGGTGAAAATATATTATAGTGTCAAAAACATTAACGCGCATACAGAGTGTTGTTAGTGTAAACGTCCATATATAATATAGTCCATAAAAGATTAATATCCTCGTAAATGGTGTTTTCCATTACCACCGGCATGCACAGTGATCTTCCACCAGATAAATATATGGGTAGGTACTCTTACCAGAGATCCCCAGATCCAGGCGTAATCAATAAATATTACTGATGGGCCTTGTATTGATGAGCGAAGGCTCCTCTCAAGGACACACATCCAATCACTGTGTCAGCCTTTTATCAATCACCACTATAAATGACCATCCGGACTTGCCCATGTGGGTCATACATTGATTGGCACCAGGTATCCTTGTAGAGTTCAGCCTTACCCAGTATCAGTTCAAATCAGCGCCTGAGAATGGTCCTTTCATTGCACACAGCAACTGGATTGTACAGCTGCCAATCTCAGCATGTCTTTGTAGAGTTTTTAGGAAAATGGAGCACTTGGAGAAAACTGTTGCAAGTACAGGGAGAACATGCAAACTCTAACCAGATCAAGTTTTAAAGAGAGCCTGACCTAACAACAAGTTTACAACCACTCTGCTTCTCTAACTTCAGAAAATTGCTCCCTGTACTTGCAACGGTTTTCTCCACGTGCTTCGTTTTCCTAAAAACTCTACAAAGACATGCTGAGATTGGCAGCTGTAAAATCCAGTTGCTGGGTGCAATGAAAGGACCATTCTCAGGATCTGATTTGAACTGATACTGGGTAAGGCTGAACTCTACGAGTATACCTGGTGCCAATCAATGTATGACCCACATGGGCAAGTCCGGATGGTCATTTATAGTGGTGATTGATACAAGGTCGACACAGTGATTGGATGTTTGTCCTGGAAAGGAGCCTGAGCCTTCACTCATCGATACAAGGTCTTTCAGGACAACCCGCAATCACGCTCCCACAGGGGCGCATAGCACAGCGATAGGTGGTGTAGTGTGTCAGGCTGACACACCGCAACTCGGATCGTGGTAAAGAGCCTCTGACAGAGGCTCTTTACCATATGATCAGCTGTGTACAATCACAGCTGATCACGTTGTAAACAAGAAAAGCTGTGCATCAGCTTTTCCTCTACTCGCTCCGCCAGACTGCTCTCCTCACATGGGAGTCTGCACTGATTATCAGTGCAGTCCCCCCCGAGGATGCCCACCCAGTTCCACCAGGGATACCACCAGCAATGCCCACGAGGACCACCAGGTATGGCAATCAATGTTCAATAGGGATGGCACTCAGTGCCCATCAGTGATACCTGCCAGTGCATGCTGATCAGTGCTGCCCATCAGTACCACCTATCAGTGTGCATCAGTGCCACCTATCAGTACCGCCTATCAGTGCCCTTCAGTGCTGCATATAAGTGCCTTATCAGCCCCACCTTTTCATTGTCCCTCAGTGCAGCCTCATCAGTGCCCACCAGTGAAGGAGAAAACATATTATTTACAAGTTTTGTAACAGAAACAAAGAAAATCTTTTTTTTTTTCAAAGTTTTTGGTCTTATTTTATTTATAGCACAAAAATAAAAACCACAGTGGTGATCAAATACTACCAAAAGTAAGCTCTATTTGTGGTAAAAAATATAATACAAATTTTGTTTGAGTACAGTGTAGCATGACCACACAATTGTCATTCAAATTGCAACAGATCTGAAAGCTGCAAATTGGTCTGGGCAGGAAAGGGGGAAAGTGTCCGGTATTGAAGTGGTTAATTAAAAGCTCCACTTGCCTGTCTCCTCCCACCCTCAGCTGCCACATGTGACACCTACCGGGGGAGAAGGGGGAGCGAGAACCTGGTTCTAGAAGATTTCCAGTCAAGCTTCATAAGGGAACTTAAATGATCTACACTATAGCAAGGACAGTTTGTTTTTTCATCTACTGATGCCCCTTATCTGCATAGTTGTTTTTTTTTGGTACAGGTAAACTGACCCTTCAAAACAAGCCTTCACAGATCCCAGATGTCTTGAGCGGGTTGTAGTGTTTTTTTACCGCCTTTGGTCCAGCAGCACATCTCTCATGTTGCGCACAAATCTGAGATTAACCTCAAGTGCTGCATCTAAGCCTTTAAAGAGCCAGTGCACCCCAATAATGGGCACTTGTAAAACGTTTGTCCAAATAACCGTGGAGTCCCCATATGTGTTTCAGCTAGTCCTTGTGCCTCTTCATCTCCTGAGCCCCTCTGACTCCACCACCCTATTCATGCAGTTTGTAGCCAAAAATCCAGGTATACACCCACCTGTCAGTTATGCTGGTTTCCTCCATAAACTTACTGCTTGACTGATACATCCTGTTGACTAACTTGTTTATGTCTGGCTCATCCCAACAGCTCCCTCCATTTCCTTACTGGTCTCCTGGTCCAAATCAAAGCTAGCTGCAGAGCAGTCCTATAAACTAAGGCACCATTGTCAATAAAATCTAAAAATGACATTAAATTGACTAAATTAGAGAGTCATATCCTTGTGCTGAAGCTATGAGAATTGTGCCTTATATGTGTATGCTAAAAGAACAGTTAAAAATGTGATTCCTTAAATTCTCTTATATCTTCCAAGAGCTTTGTTTTCAGTGTTTTTAGGGTATTCTCACACTGACATTTCTTGTGGATGTGGAAAGGATGTGTTTATGATTACAAAAAAGAAAGCCCCGATCTTGGTTTTAAAGTATACACGGGGTAAAACTGAGACAAATGTAGCATTTGAATAAATAAATAATGTATGGGATTGACCATTTGGTTGTGGATACAAACAACATTATACACTCATAAACCCGTGCTATGTCCCTACTGTTTATATAGCTGTTTTACTGGATCAGAATATAATGCAAGATATAAATTATATACAGTAAATATAGCTCTCAGCCAAACTACAAAATAAATTACCAGCAAGGTGAGAAGAGAAAAAAAAACATATCTAAGATAGATAATACATAAAACCACATGATTATATATGAAACCTCAAACCAGTATAAAAAGTTCAAAACATTGAATTATCATACCTCAC
The DNA here is from genome assembly GCA_018402905.1 of Glandirana rugosa. Taxonomy (NCBI): domain Eukaryota; kingdom Metazoa; phylum Chordata; class Amphibia; order Anura; family Ranidae; genus Glandirana; species Glandirana rugosa. The sequence goes on from BLSH010124856.1 coordinate 959,215, forward strand.
CCAGGAAATACAACACATTTTCACGCTCCATCACCCCCCTCTTCTAATCCTATGGGAAGGAGAGAGACGGGGAAGGAGAGAGACATGGAACTCTTCCCCCCTGCCCCCCTTCCCTAGGCTTCACCTTCCCACATCCACCTTTCCCCTGCCTTATACCCGCTTTCTATCAACTACTTTGTACCGTTCACCCTCCCTTCCTCCTACGGAGACTTTCTCACTTACTGAATCTCAAGCTTCCAACAAACTTTATATAAGGAAACCAACTCATCTTGACATGACCACACTCACTAGTGCCCCAACTTCCATCTACAGCATAATTAAACCCATAAACCCTTAACCATTCCACACCAATGAACACGCCCAAAGATAAAACACTTAAATGACAAAAGGACAAAAGATCAACCCAACACAGGATCAGCCCTTAAGATGACTGACACAATCTGCAGACTTGACTTTCTGAACCCCAAAAAGCCCCCACTATTAAGAGCCATAACCAATACTTGAAACCCATGACATCTAAGATCCACACAACCCCAAAATAATAAGGATCTCAATGATTGACCTCACCATCCAACTTATTAAAAATGTGTTGGCCTCATAGAGCCTTGACTTAATCTATACAAGCTACACATCCATGGTTACGCATTTCTTTAATCTTTCTAATGGTTCTGATATATTGCAATCTTTCATTGTTTATGTTCATGTAAATATCATATTGTGCTCCTCAAACCTGTTTTTTTTATTTTTTTCCCCTGTATTCCTGTCTTACGCTTTATTATGCCTGTAAGCCTTTTTCTTGTGTTTCCTCAGCAGCACTTTATGGAATAAAAAAAAGTAAAAAAAATGTGTATAAATCCCAAATAAAGTACCTTATGCAAGAAAAAGTGCCTTAGTGTCCCATGCACTTTACAACCACTATTTTACTTTCCACTTTAAACCATCAGTCACTGTGTGCACCTTTACAAACCACTCTCGACATATCTAGACCCAGTGTTGTTTAGGGGTCACAAGAGGGTTCCCCCACTCCTCCACCTCAATCCTCTTGCTTTTCAGGGTCTGCCAAGAGGCGCCACCACTATTTAAACATTGCCATATTATCAGTCTGCATTTGCAATAGTCTATATCGTGTTTGTTTTATATTAGAGGGTTTTTTAAAGTAGCAAAACCAAAAATACAAACACATATTCATGGGAGGAAACCAGGGTAAATCAAGAGTGCTACAAATAAGATGGAGTAGCCAACCCTTTAGTACAAAAGTATCATGAGTGCGTATAATACAACTGAACAGCCAAGGCAAAATATAAGATCCGAAAAATCTACGTAGCCCATGTAGGAGGTATAGTTGGTTAGTTAGTCCATGCTGAAAGTACGAGTACTTAAGAACCATGTTCCTACTTTGGAAGTTCATAAAAGGAGTTAATCTTGGGGCATGTTTTGTTAAGAGTTTGTCCATATGTCAGATGAAGTCTGCAGATTCTTGGTAATGTAGACAGCAGTCCCAGGTCTGGGTGAACTTGTAAGGGGTATCATGAGCTATAGTTATGAGCTGTTCCATTTCTGCAACTTTCTGAATGTGTTTGAACCAATCAGTATGCTTTGGGGGGTCTGTGGAGCCCCATCTTACCGGTATACACATCTTGGCAGCATTAACAAGGTGCATGACAAGAAATTTGTGATATGCCATCTTAGAAAGAGATGTGTGATGGAGGAGGAATTGGGCTAGGGTGAAATCTAGAGTATATGTGGTAATTTGAGTGATATTATGAATGCCCTTCCAGTAAGGTTGTAGAATAGGACATGACCAACAGAAATGTAATATAGTGCCCAAGTCATTCCCACGGCGCCAGCATGTGGGTGAGTCAGTGGGGAAAAATTTGTGGAGTTGTGTTGTTGTTCCTACACGTTCGAGATAATATTTATAACCGTTTTCCTGCGTGTAGACATGGACCCCTTATAGATTTATATAGTGTTTCCGTGAAGTATTTGCCCCCTTAGACATTTTTCTGTGTAGTTACAAGCTGGGATTAAAATGGTCACAACTGAAATAAACACCATTTTAGTCACATGCCATGAAGCAAACTAAAGTCTGCAATACTTACCTCTCCTTTAACAGTCCAACATCCCTCGCTGGCTTCTTCCAGGTGGTGGGCTGCAACCCTCTTTACTGGCTGGTGCGGGATGACATCACTCTTGAACATGCACAGAAGTTTAGTCACCCTGACACACAAATTCTGTGCTGGGATGTAAATGGAGCTGCCCTTGCACAGCTCTGTGTACATTCTAAAGAAGTCAGGAAGTCAGGAAGCAGTGAGATAGGTTTATTGTATTGCATGACTCTTCTACAATTAAGAGTCTGTCTGATGGCAAAATTTTAAAAATGAGACACAAAATAGTCTGTATTTCATTGTGATGCAAAAGTGAACTGAACAAATTTGTTGATGGTGTATGAATTATCCCAATACATGGCAGGGCAACCTCTTTTAAGGCATGTCTCATCCACCATTACATCCACCATTACACATCTGAAGGCCACAAGTTCATGTAATTGTTCCCAACAAAATTGCTTTTGCTCATTCAGGCTGGATGGGAACTGCTGGGGAACAGCAATTTGCAAGTTTCACTACCTTGCCCATAAAGTCCAATTTTTGTCTCAAAAGACCAGAGAATCTATTTCATGGCTGTCCCATGGATATTTTTTTTTTCCAATTCCAACTGTAATCTGTAAACTACAAGTACTTTGGAGCTAGCACTAATGATCTTCTTAACCATAAAACGTAGCTCTTAGCTCTAGTAGACATCCTTCTTTATTGATGACTATTGATGGTTATGATTTACACCAGAACGTATGTAGGCGTTTTAGAGCAGGGGGTTGATCATTATGCATTCAAGACTTTGAAAAATATGCTAATTATTATTTTCAAATGTGAGGAAATGAAAGAAAGCAGGGTACCTATATGATAAGCATTACAAGCTGATTTTTTTTTATTATTTCCCAGCATTCTTAGCAGACCTATATTTAAGGAATATGAGAATGGGAGAGGCAGCGCAACAACATGTCTTTCCCCCTTAACCCCGTATTATTAAATTATATATATATATATATATATATATATATTTTTTTTTTTTAACGTGCAATGATCCCTAAATAGCTCATGTGTCCCTCAACCACTTGAGCATATGTGAAGGCTATCTGTACAAGCAATGAACATGTCTGTACTTAGCCTTATGTAATCAACTGTGGAAAAAACCTGTAAAAAAATCAACATGTGCAATCCTATACAGGAAAATATGTAAATATGCATAAAGATGTGTAAAAAGTTCTATAGTCCATAAATTATTGCAAAAAACATCCAGGTCGCTCAATCTTCACAGTTTCATGTGCTCCACTCTTGTGCAAAATATTGATATCTTTAGTGATACTTTGAAAACACCCAGTGTATTCCTCCACCAAGCTCACTAAATTAACTCACCAGATGAAGTGGCTGGCTTCTCTATTAACCAGCAAGCTAATTTCCTTTAAAATATTTTTCCAAATCTCCACTATTCACCATAGACTCTCATGTACCCTGATCAGATGGAATGGATGATTTCTCCATAGACCAGCAAACTTTTCTTTTAACAATTAAGTCCAATCTCCACTGTTCACCATAAGCTCTTAGATATTCTGATCACCATATGAAAAGAAAGGGATAAGGAAGTCCCATAGCATAAAACCATAACTTTTAAAATTTATTGAAGTCATAAAAACAAGTTGCACTCACATGTTACAAGTGTCCAACCCGGCACTAGGGATAATTCACAAAAGCATGTATCCGACCGGCTCCAGCCTGTCTCGGGATCCCACAAGCCGCGAGCAAACGATCGTGTGTGGTGTGTTCGTCAGCAAACGTTCTGGCCCGGCCCTACGTACGTTTCGTCAGAACGATGTCTTCACGGGGCGGCACAGCGTCTGCCAGAACACGCTTCATTTTATGTAAGGGCAGGTTGTCACCCCTCTGCCACGAGGGGAGAACGTATGCCCAAATACTTATATTTAAACATTTTGCATTATTGTATCAACTCATTCTCTATCTATCCCTATTAATAACTCCATACTCTATCCTAATTGATATTTTACTCTCGAATCTCTCATCGCATATGTCCCTATTCCATCCATCCATTTTTTTACTTAAGGGGAAGTCTAGACAACTGATCCCATTCCACATACCCCTCTTTGTATTGTTATTTTGCAAAGTAGTATGAACGGGGGGGGGGGGGAGCAGGAAATCTCTCTCTTACTTTAAAAATCGGTTAAAAAGCTTTAAGGTCTATATCTACAATCAACCTTTGTGGATGCAGGGAACCTAATCTATACACCCACTCTGTTTCCCTCTGTGACACTTCTTTTACTAAATCGGAGCCTCTCCAATGTTCCTGTAATTTATCTATCCCATGGAACACAAGTTGGCTCAGATCTCTATTATGTAAGATCTTGAAATGTCGGGATACACTACGCCTATCAAACCCCTTTTTGATGTTCTGTACATGTTCATTTATTCCGATTTTTAATTTTCCCGTGGTTCTACCCACATACTGCATGCGACATGGACATTCAAGCACTACGTGGGTAGAATCACACAAGATCAAATATTTTATCTTATGATTTCTCCCATTGTGTAAAGAAGAAAAATCCAATCTCTTTCTAGGGACTTTTATGTACTTTTACATGCTTGACATCTATTACATCTATAAAAAACCTTTTATCTCCTCAAACAACTTCACTTTTTTGGGTATATTAATATTATTTTTTACCACTTTGTTTCTTAGGGACTTGTTCTTTCTATAAATAATGTTGGCTGCAGGGGAAATATTTTACTTAGAATTTCATCTTTCAATTTAGGGATTGTTGCACGTTAAAAAAAAAAAAAATATATATATATATATATTGCTGATTTAGAGGACACCAGCAGGAATTTAATAATACAGGGTTAAAGGGTACACAAATGTTGTTGCACTGCCTCTCCCACTCTCATATTGCGTGTTTTATCTCCATGGACTAGGTTTCTGGAGTTCTTTGGGCTAGCTGCATTTCATGGTTCATCAGACCATAATTTAGGTGTGAGTGCCCGTCCCCTGAGAGATATACCCCAAAACAGTCCATTTAGGCGCTGTGTACCAAATAAGTTGTTTTGACTATATTCAAGGAAGAAGAGCCTAAGTCTCTTCTTCCAATAAAAGTGGTCCCCTGCCAGCTAAAAAAAACAACGAAAAAAAAACCTCTTATTAAACAATCACTGCTGAATATGCAGAGCTCAGTGCATATTCAAGGCATTTGTAAGAGCCTGGATGATGTAACTTCCATGTGCATGAGCAGGGGTTATGTCCCAGTCCCAGGACAAGACCACAACGCAGAAGGGTGGACAGAGGAATGAGAGGGATTGCAGAATACGCATTAATGGAAAAGAGCACTATGGTAGCCATGTCTGCTGTTGTACACATTGTGGGAGATTAGCTAGTGGGGATCACTTTTCAGGGGAAAAGATTCAGCATGGATGTCAGTTTCTTTGAAGTCTGGCGGCTTGCCAGGTTTGCAAGATCAAAAACAAACAGAAACAGAAAACAAAACCTTGCCGTCTGGCGCTACACTAAACAGAGATTCCTCTCTATACATTGTGGGGCTGTCCCTGACACCCACAAAACATAAGCACATTGCAAACCTTGTTTTTATAGTCCAAATCAGCACACAGACCTCTCTCAGCTTTCTACCTCTGAGATCCAGGATCAAGCTCAAGTGAGATGTCTTCCTAAACATTATTGCAGGTGGAGAGGGGTTAGAGTGTACCAGAAAGTCTGGGCAGGGACCAGCTCTGCCACAGTGGCCGGCAAACACTGGATATTTTAGGACCTCTAAGGCCCACTTGATGGCCAGGCACTTCTCCACAATGGCATAACTCTTTTCATGTCTATTAAGCTTCCTGCTTAAGTAGACGACCGGGTGCTCCTCACCATCTCTGATCTGGGACAGAACAGCATCTAGTCCCTAACATTGTAAAGCGCTGCGCAAACTGACGGCGCTATATAAATTCTGTATAAAAAATAATAATAATAGTCCCACCTCAGAGGCGTCAGTTTGAATGACAAACTCCTTTGTGAAGTCCGGAGTCATGAGCACCGTCTGTACACAATTTATGGAAGGCCCTTTGAGCTTCGGGATTCAACTTAACCATTCCTGACGCTCTACCCTTTGTTAGATCGGTCAGAGGGATGGCAAAGTCGGGGATGAAGTGTCGGTAATACCCTGTAATCCCCAGGAAGGCCCGAATTTGTTTCTTGTTCATCAGTTGGGGTCACCTTTGAATGGCCTCGATCTTATTGGTTTGGGGCTTAATCAGACCTTGACCAATCACATACACAAGGTATTTGGCCTCCTCGAGACCTATGGCACACTTCTTCGGGTTGGCTGTTAAACCTGCTACTCGCAGGAAATCTAGCGCTGCCTGCACTAGGGGCAGATGTGATTCCCAATCTGGGCTGTGGATGAAGACATCATCCAGATAGGCCACTGCATAGAGCTGATGAGGCCTCAAAGTCTTGTCCATCTTCCTCTGAAAGGATGCACGGGCCCCATGCAGACAAAACAACATTTGTTTGTATTGGAAGGACCCCTCATGGGTAGAGAAGGCCTTTTTTCCTTTACTGACTCCATTAGGGGGATTTGCCAGTATCCCTTAGACATCCCTTTTACACTTGTGCGAGTTGTCCTGCGATTTGGTAATGCAAAGTCCCATGGCATGTCGTTCCCCATTATTTCCAATGAGTACCATTCATATCTGTATGACTTTCAAGTCGTGCCGACTTCAAAGTAGTCCCTGCATTACTTTGGTCCAACTTTGATGCAACTTGAGGTCCATACACTCAATGTTAAACCCTCAACGTCTCATGCAAATTCCACCTTAAAAATATACATGCGATTTCTGTACGACTTTGTTATATGTTTTCATTGAGCCAAAGTTGCAACAAAGTCGGACCAAAGTCGTACTGATCCGAAATCGCGTCAAAATCCTGACCAAAAAAATTGCGGTAAAATCGGGTTGCACAAATGTGAAAGGGGCCTTAATTAGGTCTAGGGTTGTAACATACCGAGCTCCTCCCAACCTGTCTACAAGTTTGTCAACCCACGGCATTGAGTATGCTTCAAACTTAGACACTTTATTGAGCTTCCTAAAAACGTTACAGAACCAGATAGTGCCATCAGGCTTTGGGACCAGTACTATAGGGCTTGACCATGCACTGTGGGGCTCCTCTACCACGTGTAACTCCGACATGTTTTTTATTTGTCTTGCCACCGCCTCTAATATAGCCTCAGGTATTGGGTAGGGTTTTACATTTACACGGACCCCGGGTTCCGTGATTATGTCATGTTGTAGCACAGTGGTCAGTCTGGGTAGGGAAGAGAAAAAGTCTCTATTTTTACTGACAAATTCCTTAACATAGTTTTGTTGCATCAGTGACAAGGACTCGGTTATGGGGACATCCAGGGTTAGGGGTAACCTGTCCTTTTGGGGCGTGGGTACTGCCAATAAAGTCTCTTTGCTCCGGTTTCCTTTTCTCAGGCTGGTAAACTTTGTAGTTTACCTCCCCTACTCTTTCCCTAATCTAAAAGGGACCCTGCCACTTTGCCAGGAATTTACTTTCGACCGTGGGGACTAGCACCAGAACTCCGTCCCGGAGTTTGAAGTTTGGGTTTTGGCACCCCGATTGTAAACCCTTCTCTGGGCTTCCTGGGCTTGCTCAATATGCTCTTGTACAAGGGGCATGGCAGCTGCGATTCGATCCTGCATCAAGGAGACGTGCTCTATGATGCTTCTATATGGGGTGGCCTCTCCTTCCCACATTTCCTTTGCAACATAAAGCAGCCCCCTGGGATGTCTACCATACAAGAGTTCAAAGGGGGAATACCCCATAGACGCTTGCGGAACCTCTCGTATGGCAAACATGAGGTAAGGCAGCAAAAAAATCCCAATTTGCCCATCTTTATCCACCACTTTTTTTTAGCATACTCTTGAGGATCTTGTTAAACCTTTCCACCAGACTGTCAGTCTGGTGGAAAACAAGAGGTACGGAGATCGGAGATTTTGTACAATTTACACAATTCCCTGGTCACTCTGGACATGAACGGGGTACCCTGATCCATCAAGGTTTCTCTAGGGATCTCCAACTAACTAAACACCTGGACTAGTTCCTTGGCGATAGTCTTAGTGAAGGTATTAAGCAAGGGTATGGCCTCAGGATAGCAGGTCGCATAGTCCAGTATCCACCAGGATGTGTTGGTGTCCCCGGGCAGATTTTACTACTGGCCCCACGAGATCCACGCCAATTCGCTCGAATGGCACTTCAATTATAGGAAGTGGGACAAGGGGACTACAGAAATGGGGTGACAGGGCTGTCATTTGACACTCAGGGCATGACTCACATTATTCTTTTTCTTTTAATTATTAATATGTTTATTTGAATGTTGCTGCAGTTACAAGTTATACATTTCCAATGAGATGATACATAAAAAAGAAAAAAAAAAAAAAAAAACAACTTGGAAGTACAACCTTAGAATGTTTAGTCACAGTGAGTGCCATTAGAGTATTTGCGTACATCAGAGTTTGTTGAGCACCTCATATAAAGATCATAAGTGAGGCTATCAATCGAGGAAGCCGTAGTAAGTGAACATAACCTGTAAGGGAATACCTTGCTTAACATTCAGAAGAAGGGTAAACAGAACAGGGGAAGAGGGGAGAACCTAAATACAAACAGTAAATGACCTGCTATAAAAATCATTAATTAGAAATCATTAGAGGTACATGTAAAGTCAATAGTGGGCGGCCATAAACAGAGTCGTCCTAGGCTTTCCATGTTTTATGGAATTGGGTCATCATATCCTCATTTAGAGCTGTCATATATTCCATGGCCCTTATCTCCGTCAACGCAGAAAGCAACTGGGATTGTGTAGGTGCTTTTTCAGATTTCCAAAGTCTGGGAATTAACCGTCTAGCTGCTGTTAGAATGTGGGTAGCTAGATGTTTTGAACTTTAGGGATGCTTTCAAATGGGAGTCCCAGTAGGTATTGCAAGGGGTCCAAGGGAAGGTTTGTATCTAGAACCTGTTCCAACACTCCCTGGACTCTAGTCCAATAGCTCTGTATCCCTGGGCAGGACCAGAAGATATGGACCAGAGAGCCTGTCCCTTCCCAGCATCTCCAGCAAGTGGCCGGAACTGACGATTTAATAGCATGAAGAAACGTAGGGGTCCTATACCAGTGCATAAGAATATTATAGATGTTTTCTTTGTGTGTAACACATCTAGAGGTTTTAGAGGCATTTTCCCATATCCTGCTCCAAATAATCAGGGGGATTGGGCTTTGAAGTGCATCAGATCATTTTGTCATATATTTATGGGTGTTCTCATCCAGGGGTAAAGATGTCATGAGTAATTTATATAGTGCTGAGATTAGGAGGGGTTGGGTATGGACTTGCATAGCTATACAGTCAAACTTTGTAGGGCTATCTAGAGTTAGGTTAGGCTTCAGGGATTGGAAAAAGTGACGAAATTGAAGATATGCGTAAAAGGAGTGGGGCGATAGATTCTCCCTTTGTCCCCTTAATTGTTCGTATGAGAGCATTTTGTGGGTACCGTATACACTCGCGTATAAGTCGAGGTTTTTGACACGGATTTTGTGTCAAAAAACCGAGATTCGTCTTATACGCGAGTCAACAGCCGGTACGAGCGCGGGGGAACATTCCGCGGGCACCCGCGGCGGCTGAGATGCATTCCAGGGATGCCGTCACGTCCGCTGACGGCCTGCTGGAGGGCGGAACTTCAGCTCAGTCACACTTGCGACGTGACTGGGCTGAAGGTAAGGGCAGAGGACACAGACACTTCCTATGAATGGAATAAGGCTGCCGTGTCCTTCTTATGTAAAAATGTAAAGGAAAAGAAAACAGTTCGATTAACTACTACTCCCACTGAATGGGTCACTCTGCTGCAAGGGGTGTCAATCTTGACCAGCACCGTCTGGTGGTCATGAGTGCCCCCATGGATGTAAATGACCCCAACAGTGCTAGGGTGTAACCTGGCCAGATATACACAGCTGCTTTTGACCAACGTTATCACATTACCAGAGTCAAGCAGTGCAGTGACGTGTTTCCCGTCAATAGCAATCACACACATTTGCTTCTCCATGCGACTTGAGCATGATGCTATACATGCGACCTGTGAAAACAGAGAAATGCATCTTTTCATATAAGCATTATCACATTGCATGGGTTCATCATTCAGGGGACAATTGGCAGCAATATGTCCCAATGCATGGCATCGGTAGCGCTATGTGTGCTCTATACCCAGTCCTCTCAAGGGTCCCCAAGACCTTCATGTCTCCTTCAGCCATCCTCCAGGCCTAGAGCCCCCAGTCTCTTTAACAGTATCAGTTTTATCAAATTTCCCCTCGCCCTTAAACCCTGGAACAGTCTTACCGGGTCCGCCGGCGATCTTTCACCTCTAGAGACATTGGAGTGGGGCGCAGATGGGCGCAACCAGTCCTCAGCAGCCGTGCATCTCTCGACGAGATCCACCAGTTGGCTTGCAGTTTTGGGATCCCCATGGCTGACCCATTTCCTCAAAGCAGCAGGGAGCACCTGCAGATAGTGGTCCATGACCATGCGCTCAACAATCTGGGGACCTGTCAAAGTCTCTGGCTGTAGACATTTCCTGGTAAGTTGAACTAGATTGAACATCTGCGAAGGGGGTGGCTTGTCAGTGCGGTAGGTCCACTGATGCATGCGGTGGGCCCGGACTGCCATGGTGACCCCCAGGCGAGCGAGTATCTCTGCTTTTAGAGTCTCATAGTCCTGGGCCTTATGTGCTTCCAGATCGAAATAGGCTTTTAGGGGTTCGCCGGTCAAGAATGGTGCTAACAGTTCCGCCACTGTTCTTTTGGCCATCCTTCGCGAAGAGCGACTCTTTCAAAGGTCGTGAGGTACGCCTCTAAATCATCCGCAGGTGTTATCTTCTGCATGTGGTACGAGGCACATACCAACTTTGGTTTCACTGTCACAGGAGGTGCGGGCCCCTTTTTTAACTTCAGCAGAGCCTCCGCTGCCTCTCGCTGAGCTGTAATAATCTCTTGTAGAGCTGCCTGTTGTGCTGCAGCAGCTTCTGCTACTTGTCGGTTGGTTTCCTGTTGGGTTGCATTGGCTTGCAGCAGGGCCTTCAACATTTCCTACATCTTTGAAAGTTTGCCACGCTGAACTCTACCATGTGTGAGAGATTACCTCGTGGGGATCACTTTCAGGGGAAAATATTCAGCATGAATGTCAGTTTCTTTGACGTCTGGAGGCTTGCCAGGTTTATTTTTACAGGTTTGCAAGATCAAAAACAGAAACAGAAAACAAAACCTTGCCGTCTGGCGCTACACTAAGAGATTCCTCTTTATAGTGTGGGGCTGTCCCCGACATCTACAAAACATAAGCACATTGCAAACCTTGTTTTTAGAGTCCAAAACAGCGCACAGAGCTCTCTCAGCTTTCTCCCTTTGAGATCCAGGATCAAGCTCAAGTGTGGTCTCTTCCTGATCATTAAATGCAGGTGGAGAGGGGTTTGAGTGGACCAGAAAGTCCGGGCCGGGACCAGCTCTGCCACAGTGGCTGGCAAAACCCGGGTCGGACAAAATAAAATCTAGTCTATAAAGTTATGCATGCCCACAATTTGAGTTTAACCCTACCATGGTTAAAGTAATTATTGTTGCTTTCTTAACTGGAGGGAAAATAAGCTTTACATTAGGGTGGAAATGGCTTGAGGTAAATCAATGTCAATTAATAAAACCAGGATAGCAGATAATGACCAGATGCATCTTTAAAAGGCCATAACATGCAACATATTACAATGGCGCACACAGATAAAATAATGGACAAAAATAATTTCCTTTGAAACACCAACAGCAAAGCTGCAAGTCATTACCTTTCTGTAAAGCAGTAATTTTAATGAAGCAGATCTTTAGAACTAGTGATATGGGTTGCTCATTAGCTGAAAAGAAAATTCCCCCTGATGAACTGCAGGGCTATATAATGACTGGGATCCGTTATATCCTTCTGCAAAAGGTATTCTAAAACTATAAGCAGGAAAAAGAAAACAAATTTCATAAACTATACCATAAAAAAAGGAAAGGGTAGCTATGTTAATTTATTATGATAAATGTTACCTCAAAGGCAACTGGAAAATGAAAAGATGTTAACTCTAGTTAATCAAAGTGATATAAAGGAAGCAGCATAAGCTAATCCGAAAATAAATAAAATAAAGAGATACAAAAACTAAAAATACAAATCAACAGCTCCAGGGTTCATGTACAAGAGGCTTTAACACACATTTTATATGCCTAGCTTTATTTCCCAGCACTTTCCTATGCCCAGGGAGCAGCATGTGCTGCATACAGTGCTTGTCATGCAAGTGAATGTCTGTACACAGACATGTTCTTGTAAACACAGATGCAGAAAATTATGCTAAGCATATAAAACGGTACCTCAATTATCCGTTGGCACCATGTCAGTAGTCCTTATGGCAGCTGTATTGTTGTCTGTTGGAGATTCACATGCTCTCTTTGTACTAGTGACCATTACCAAGGAAAGTGAAAGAAAAGAAAGAAAAAAAAGAAGAGAGAAATTGGAGTTGCAAACAGAAAAGAAATAGAGGGGGGGGGGGGGGATCATTAGGAAGTGGGGGAGGAGAGGTGTTGGTGTACATATGGCAACCATGCTGTGGAATTTCTGCTCACTGAGAGGGCCCCTCTCCAGCATTGAAGCCATGCAGCTGTAACAAGGTGTCTTACCAGTTTCTCAGCACACCCAGAACGGTTTGATATCCCAATCAAGAGGTACGATCCTCAAGATAAAAGAAAAAGTGCAGCTGCAAAAGCTCTCTGCTTTTTCCTCCAGGTGGGAGCAGGCTAAAACAAAATGGTGGTGGCAACCATACTTCACAGCCTGTACATAGCCATGAACGCCAGCCTACACAGAATGGGCCAACCCAGCAGTGCTGTACCTCACAGGAACCACCATCCTCTTGAGCCTCTGAACCCTCCATCAGACGCCTGGGTAAATCAAAGGCATAAATGAGCATTGCACAAGACATTATGAATGCAACTGATAGCCAGTTTGACCCTCTCTTTTTTTTCTTCCATGTTCAAAAGTTTTATTGAGAAGAAAAAGGGAAATAACAGTAACATTGGCCGTGTGACCCAGCATAGGTACAGTCAGACATCAACTTGAGGAAACATGCAGGGTTGCAGCTTTCAATTATCAAGAGAGGGGAAACATAAATGGGGGGGGGGGGGCAGTGATCTCATCAAAGTGAAGTCCAGTAAGTGGTGAAGCATAAATATCATTAGTAGACAAAAAAAACAGCAATTATAGGAGTTTATAGCGGAACACTGAAAATTGAGTAAGGACTTCCGGTATGCCAAAATGTTAACAGTAAGACACTAGGATAGGTATGATCTAAGCTATCATGACAATAGGAGAGCAAGCCTGCGGGTGTGAATAGACTGTACATCAGTCTATCTTCAGGAGGGAAGAGGAAAGAGTAGAAAGAGAAATGGAGGGGAGAAAGGTTGGCTGTCAGAAGGAGGCTACACAGTGACTAGATAAGTGAATTGGAATTATGTCATCAGGAACTATTGATTTCAAGGAAGAAGGAGGTTGGTATCCAGGTCAGGAGGGAGAAAGTGGTGAATCCAGGGTTGCCATTGGCGTTCAAATTTAGGAATGCGATTAAGGATAGTGGCTTCAATTTTAGCATGGATCATTAGGTTTATGATCGTGTTTTTGGTTTCCATAAGTGGGAGGAGGGGAGTTTTCCAGGCTTTCACTATAGTTTGTTTTGCAGCCGTTGTTACCTGTAGGAAGAGTTTAAATTGGTTACGAGTGAGGTCAGGTGGTTTAGCGTTAAGTAAGGCTGCAGTGGGTGAGGGTTGCAGAGAACGGTCGAGGAGAGTAGAGATCATCTTAAAAATATCCTTCCAGAACTCCTTGACTATTGGGCATTCCCACCATATGTGCAGATGGGTGCCTCTATCTAAGCAGCCTCGGAAGCAATTTGAAGGGTATTTAATAGTATATTTCGCTATACGTGCAGGTACTAGATACCAGCGAAAGAGGACCTTATAGTTTGCTTCAGAAGCCACCACATTTTGCGAGGCTGACTTAGTGGCCAACCAAATCTCCTTCCATTCAATCTCATCTAGTTGGATGTTTAAGTATTTCTCCCAGTTCTTAACATATGGGAGGGAAGAGTGTATAGGGGGATCGAGAAGGATGCAATATAGTTGAGAGATTAGGCCGCGCATGTGGGGGTGCCAGTTTGACCCTTTCACTGCTTTCCCTACTGCAAACCGACTCATCCTGGACACTGATCTGAAAGACATGCCTCTGTGCCTGCAATCCTCACTAAAGTCAGATATTATGGCCTGCATGTAGCAATTTAAAGAGGATTTGCAAGCCCTTTAAATAGGTTGACTATATTGAGCAGAGAATGCGCAAGTTCACGCACTGCTTTAACAGCCTGCTGGACCCCCATAGTGAAAGTGAAGATGCCCTGGACTGCTTGAAATCCAAATTGGCGAACCTAGAAGTTAGGTCTCGCCACAACAATTTAAAGTTCTGAAGTATATCCAAGGAGATGCAGCCCTGTTAACGATCTACATACGTCCATACTCTGTTCTGAACCATCCTACCTTTGGTAGCAGACACAGAACTAATTATCAACAGGGTAAATCACATTCCCAAGCCATCACATCCATTGGACAATGTATCACAAGGTATGCTTCTACAAATTCACTTTACCACATAAAATAGAAAGTGTTGGCAAGTTTTCCACAAACCAGAGCTCATCTCCCACCACAACCTACAGCTACAGAAAAACTTGTGGTGATAACCAAAGCTCTGAGATACCATCAGATTTTCTAACGGTGGAGATACCCTACTGAACTTCTTATTATGCGGAAGAGATCCACCTCAACAGTTTCTCCAGTTGATGAGGGACTCCAACTGCTTCATATTTGGGAGATTTTGCTAAAAATGTCTTTCTCCTCAGCAACCCGATCTTCTCCTGCTGCTATGTCACCAGACTAGCAAGTTGTCACCCTCAAGCAGAAGAACAAAAAAGTGCCTGAATACATCACACTTCTACTATCTCAAACCATTCTCTGTGTGCCTGGAGCTTATCCACGGTAGCTCTATTCCTCCTGGAACATAGGAGAAGTTATTTCTGCGTCTGGGTCCTTACTGTAATCCACCATTTTTACCAGCTAATTTGTTTTCAAGTTTTGCATTTTTGACTATGTCCCTCTTGTCCTGGTTTCTTTTATCTATTGCATTACATTAGCCTGTTCGGAGACCTGAGGCTGCATAACCTGGAGTCTGCCTGTCTTCCTAGGCATCTGTGTATCCACACAGTCAACCCTCCTGTGGCCTGACCTAGCAATGTCTCTTGCACAATAAGTTGTCATTTAATTAATTTTGACACACTAATGGGATTTAAAATAGCTTTCCTGAATGGCAATAATTCAAAACCTTTTACTTTGGTCAATCTCTCTGCTCCTAATTCTCACCAACTATGTTTTCTACAAAAATGATTCCATTAGCTTAAATATGTTTAAAAAAAATGATTGTGTAATATGCAGCAACTTTAACCTTCTTACAGATTGCTTGATGGACTCCACAGCCCACAATAAGAGGTGTCTATGACATATGGAGATGTCAACATGCCAATGAAAGGGACCTCAAATGTTTCTCTTCCAGACATATTTCTTATTCAAGGATTGATTTATTTGTTGTGGATAAATGGCTATTACAATGTGTCTCCTCCTCCCCCACTATGCATGACATCATATAGTCTGGCCATGCCACTGTCTCTAATTTGAGAATTGACAGAATTGAGTAGAATGAGAACCACACACCTGTTTACCTGTGGCGCTGTAATTCTTACCTTATTAATCACTTGAAGAACAGACCTTTTCATTAACTTTTTGTTTACAAGTTTAAATTAGCATTTTGTGCTGGAAAATTATTTAGAACCCCCAAGCATTATACATACAGTATCAAAAAAAGTGAGTACACCCCTCACATTTTGGTAAATATTTTATTATATTTTTTCAGATGACAACACTGAATAAATGACACTTTGCTACAATGTAAAGTAGTGAGTGTACAGCTTGTATAACAGTGTCAATTTGCTGTCCATTCAAAATAACTCAACACACAGCCATTAATGTCTAAACCGCTAGCAACAAAAGTAAATACACCTCTAAGTGAAAATGTCCAAATCTGGCCCAATGCCAATATTTTGTGTGGTCACCATCATTTCCCAGCACTGCCTTAACCCTCTTGGGCATGGAGTTCACCAGAGCTTCACAGGTTGCCACTAGAGTCCTCTTCCACTCCTCCATGACGACATCACAGAGCAGGTGGATGTTGGAGACCTTGCGCTCCTCCACCTTCAGTTTGAGGATGCCCCACAGCTGCTCAATAGGGTTTAGGTCTGGAGACATGCTTGGCCAGTCAGTCACCTTTACCCTCAGCTTCTTTAGCAAGGCAGTGGTCGTCTTGGAGGTGTGTTTTGGGTCGTTATGTTGGAATACTGCCCTGTGACCCAGTCTCCGAAGGGAGAGGATCATGCTCTGCTTTAGTATGTCCCAGTACATGTTGGCATTCATGGTTCCCTCAATGGACTGTAGCTCTCCAGTGCCAGCAGCACTCACTCATGCAGCTCCAGACCATGGCACTCTGACCACCATGACTTGACTGTAGGCAAGACAAACTTGTCTTTGTACTCCTCACCTGGTTGCTGCCACACACACTTGACAGCATCTGAACCAAATGAGTTTATCTTGGTCTCATCAGACCACAGGACGTGGTTCCAGTAATCCATGTCCTTAAGTCTGCTTGTCTTCAGCTAACTGTGGGCTTTCTTGTGCATCATCTTTAGACTTCAGACTTCCTTCTGGGACGACAGTCATGCAGACCAATTTGATGCAGTGTGCTGCGTATGGTCTGAGCACCGACAGGCTGACCCTCCAACCTCTGCAGCAATACTGGCAGCACTCATACATCTATTTCCCAAAGACAACCTCTGGATATGATGCTGAGCACATGCACTCAACTTCTTCCGAGTGGAACCTGTCCTGTTAAACTGCAGTATGGTCTTGGTCACCGTACTGCAGCTCAGTTTCAGGGTCTTGGCAATCCTCTTATAGCCTAGGTCATCTTTATGTAGAGCAACAATTCTTTTTTTCAGATCCTCAGAGTGGTTTGCCATGAGGTACCATGTTGAGCTTCCAGTGACCATTAAGAGAGTGAGAACACCAAAGTTAACACATCTGCTCACCATTTATACCTGAGACTTTGTAATACTAACGAGTCACATGACACCGGGGGGAGGGGGATATCTAATTGGGCCCAATTTGGACATTTTCACTTAGGGGGTTACTCCCTTTTGTTGCCAGCAATTTAGACATTAATGGTTGTGTGTTTAGTTATTTTGAGGGGACAGCAAATTTACACTGTTACACAAGCTGTACACTCACTACTTTACATTGTAGCAAAGTGTCATTTCTTCAGTGTTGTCACAATAAAAGATATCATAAAATATTTACAAAAATGTGAGGGGTGTACTCACTTTTTTATACTGTGTATATTTTTTACCAGAGACTGCAGAGATTAAAATGGCAATCATTGCAATATTTTTTGCCACACCGTATTTGTGCAGCGGTCTTTCAGACGCATGTTTTGTGGAAAAAAAATACACGTTAATAAATTAAAAAAAACACAAGTTACACTAATTGTTTTGTTTAACTGGTTGCCGACCAGCCGCCATAGTTGTACTGCGGCAGGTAGGCTCCCCTGCGCAAACCGCCGTCGTACGTCGGCTGTGCATGCACGATTTGCGTGTCAGCGGACTCAATGTCCGCCGGCGACCCGCGACAGCCTGTTAAAGAGGCAGAACAGGGATCCACCGATGTAAACATGGCGGATCCCCATTCCGTCAGCGAATATGACACAGATCTACTGTTCCCTGTAATCAGGAACAATTAGATCTGTCATGCCTTGGCCAGCCCCCACACAGTTAGAACACAGTAAGGGAACATAGATAACTCCTTGATCGCCCCATAGAGTTTAACCCCTTCCCTGCCAATGACATTTATACAGTAATCAGTGGCTATTTAAAGCTCTGATTGCTGTATAAATGTCATTGGTCCCAAAAAAAAGTGTCTGATCTGTCGGCGGCAATGCCAAAGTCCCAATTAAAATCACTGATCGCCACCTTTACTAGTAAAAAAAAAAAAAAAAAAAAGATTAATAAAAATGCCATAAATCTATTCTCCTAGCTTAACTGGTTGCCGACCAGCCGCCATAGTTGTACTGCGGCAGGTAGGCTCCCCTGCGCAAACCGCCGTCATTGTACATCGGCTGCGCATGCGCGATTTGCGTGTCGGCGGACTCAATGCCCGCCGTTGACCCGCGACCACCTGTTAAAGAGGCAGAACAGGGATCCGCCAATGTAAACATGGCAGATCACCATTCTGTCAGCGGATATTACACAGATCTACTGTTCCCTGTAATCAGGAACAGTGAGATCTGTCATGCCCTGGCCAGCCCAGCCCCCACACAGTTAGAACACGGTGAGGGAACAAAGTTAACCCCTTACTAGTAAAAAAAAAAAAAAAAAAATATTAATAAAAATGCCATAAATCTATTCTTATAGTTTGTAGATATGAAACATTTTGGATACCCAATCAATATACACCTATTTTTTTTTTACCAAAAATATGTACAATAATATATATCGGCCTAAACTGATGAATACATTTGTTAATTTATATATATATATTTTTTGGATATTTATTATAACAAAAAGTAAAAAAAAAAAAAAATAAAAACATAAAATTATTTTTTCAAAATTCTTGCTCTTTATTTATAGCGCAAAATATAAAAACCACAGAGGTGATCAAATACCACCAAAATAAAGCTCTATTTGGGGGAAAAAAAGGACGTCAATTTTGTTTGGGTACAGTGCCGCACGGCCGCGCAATTGTCAGTTAAAGCGATGCAGTGCCATATCACAAAAAGTGCTCTGGTGCCATGCTTCAAAATTGTGCACGCTCGTGGAACGGCGACAAACTACGGTACTTACAAAGCTCCACAGACGATACTTTAAACACTTAAAGACAGATTTTTTTGCTAGAAAATTACTTTGAACCCCCAAACATTATATATTGTTTTTTGTCAAACACCATAGAGAATAAAATGGCGATTCCTGCAATACTTTTCGTTACTCCGTATTGGCGCAGCGGTCTTTCAAGCGGGATTTTTTTTGGTTAATAATTAACTTTTTTGAATAAAAATATAAGACAGCAGTAAAGTTAGCCAAATATTTTGAAATATAATGAAAGAGGATGTTACGCCGAGTAAATGGATACCAAACATGTTATGGTTGAAAATTGCGCACACTCGCAGAATGGTGACAAACTCCAGTACTTAAAAATCTCCATAGGCGACATTTTAAAAAAATTTAACGATTTGCAGGTTACAGAGGAGATCTTTTGCTAGAATTATTGCTCACACTCTGATGATCGCGGTGATACCTCACATGTGTGGTTTGAACACCGTTTTCATATGCAGGCGCGACATACGTATGTGTTTTCTTTGCTACGCGAGCTCACAGGGACGGTGGCACTTCAAAATTTTATTTAATTTTTATTTTATTTACATTATTTTAGCAATGTTCCATTAAAAAAAATAATAAATCTGATCACTTTTATTGCTATCACAATGAACGTAAACATCACTTGCAATAGTAATATATGGTGACAGGTACTCTTTATGGAGGGTTCGAGGGTCTAAAAGACCCCCCATCCCTCCTTTACACTTCACAGTATTCAGATCGCCAAAAACAGCGATTCTGAATACTGTCATTTTTTTAAAAACTGGCGCCGTTAGCCGCCAATTAAACCAGAAGTGATGTTGTGACGTCACTTCCGGAATTTGATGAAGGAGACCGATCGGAGCCAATTCCGGCTTCCTTCAGGTCTCCTCTTAGCCGGCGGACACGCCGGATCGGAGCTCCGATCTCCCAGTGGAAGGGGAGGCCGGAGAAGAGCGGCGGAAGGCTGCGGGAGGGGGGATGTCCCCTTCCGCGGTCCGGGATAGCGGTTGAGCGGCTCCCAAGCCGGATCGGCCGGTATTGCCGGACAGCCGACCGCCCACTCTAAAAAAAAAAAAATGGTACCAAGGTATAGTCTCCCGCCGCTCTTCTGTCCGACTGGGAGACCAAAGCATCTGTCTGGCGTGTCTGCCGGCTGCGAGAAGTCCCGATAGAAGCCGGAATTGGCTCCGATTGGGTCTCCTTCGTGAAATTCCGGAAGCAGCGTCAAAACGTCACTTCCGGTTTACTCTGTGGCCAATGGCGCCGATTTTTAAAACAATTACAGTATTCAGAATCACTGTTTTTGGCAATCTGAATACTTTTAAGTACAGAGGAGGGACTGAGGGTCTTTTAGACCCCTGATCCTCCCATAAAGAGTACCTGTCACCACTTATTTCTGTCACAAGGGGTGGTTGCAGCATTGGACTGGTGCTGCATGCACCTAGGTGAGTACAGGTAGTCCCCGGGTTACAAACAAGATAGGGTCTGTGGGTTTGTTCTTAAGTTGAATTTGTTTGTAAGTTGAGGCAGGGACATTTTTTTAAGTGTAGCTTCAGCCTAGAAAAACTGTTTTTAAGCTTTTTGGATAGCATAGGGAAGGGTTAAAACCCCTGCAATGTTTGTTCTGATGTCTGTTTCTGTTCAGAAGATTTTACCTCACTTCCTGTCCCAATGATAATTGGATTTTGAAAAATATTGGGTTGTTGTGGAAACGAACCTTGGTGATAAAAGGATCAGTGAAGATACCTATTCTCTTTTGTTCATTGATGGACACAGCAGCTCCATAGACCATTGGGTTATGTTGCCCTCTTCAGGAGTGGACTAGGCAGAACATGCAGTTCAACAAAAAACAGACACAGCCCCTCCCAGGGGGCAGTCCTCACTAGTGGTAACCCTCCACCCCGCAACAGCTAGCTCAGTTTGTAACAGGCAGTACAAACTTGAACAGGAGGGATTTTACGGTAAGAAGAAAAAAAATCCTGTTTTCTCTTTCATTCATTGATGGACACAGCAGCTCCATAGACCATTGGGATGTCCCAAAGCAGTGTCAAAACAAGGGGTGGGTAACTAAACAACAAAACTTCACCCAACAGAACCCTCCGTGAGGAACCAGAAAATGTGTCTCACGCGGCCGCTTGCAAATCCTTGCAGCCAAATGCAGCATCCAAGGATGCCAAAACATCAATTTTGTAAAGTTTTGAAAAGGTGTGCACAGAGGACCAAGTAGCCGCCTTGCACACTTGAGACACAGACGCCTGATGTCGGAAAGCCCAGGAAGTGCCAGTCGCCCTGGTAGAGTGAGCCGTGACCGGGAAAGGAGACTCTAGACCCCTAACAGCATAGGCTCAGGTCACCGTTTGTCTAATGCAATGGGTAATAGTGTGAAAAGATAAAGGAATGGCTCTGTCCCTCTCCTATTTAAAGGGCACCAACTCTAAAGGGTGAATTAGTGAGAGGAGATAATACAATCCCCTCCCTTGCCTGATAAACTCACTTTACCCCAAATCAATTTCCTTGTATCAAACAGTAATTAGGGTGGGTGCCATCCATAGGATCCAGAGACCCCATTTACCTCAGGCGTATTACCCCTGCAGGGGTATGGAGATGTGGTGAGTGGGGACCCAAAAGGGGGAGCACGCGTGGAAGTCACCTTATTGCAACTTTGCACATACAGAAGCACAAGAGTCACTTTATTCAATGTTTTTATTGACTTTATATTTTTTCTATTTTTATTTTTGTTTTTAGTTTTACACTTTTGCATTTTTTCTATTCCTTGCTTTTTGCTATTTTGCACATTTTTTGGTGATCACACTATTTAAGTGGAATTTGATGGGACTGAACACATGGTTTATTATGGACTATTTTAAATGATATTTCAAATGGTATACATGAATTAATCCTGCACTTTGCACTTATTGTAATTACTGTTTGAATCAAGCAAATTGATTTGGGGTAAAGTGAGTTTATCAGGCAAGGGAGGGGATTGTATTATCTCCTCTCACTAATTCAACCTTTAGAGTTGGTGCCCTTTAAATAGGAGAGGGACAGCGCCATTCCTTTATCTTTTCATACCTTTCTTCCCTTCAAGGAGGGAGTCCCTGGAAGGCAGCAGTCCCAAAATACAGTATCCTAAGCGCGGAAATATAATCTATTTAACGGGTAATAGGGGCCGACGAAGCCGCCAGGCCTTTGCAGGCCCATCCACTAGTACAAACAGTGCATCCGACCTCCGAAAGGAGGCCGTGGTCGCCAGATACACCCGCAGGGCCCGAACAACACCCGAGTGCAGAGCAATCTCCGTAGGATGAGACGGGCGTGGGCAGAGCGATGGAAGGACAATATCCTCATTGATATGGAAAGGTGACACCACCTTCGGCAGGAAGGAAGGTGGCGGGCGCAAAACCCCCTTATTCTTGTGTAGGATCAAATATGGAGACCTACAGGAAAGAGCCGCCAACTCGGACACCCGGCGAGCGGATGTGATAGCTACCAGGAAAGCCACTTTTTGCAAAAGCAACTGTAGCAAGATCTCCCTGATACTCTCAAACACCGGCTTCTGAAGCACAGAGAGGACCAGATTAAGGTCCCATGGGGCCAGGGGTGACCGTACTTGGGGAGCGACATGTCAAACCCCCTGCACGAAGGAACGGGTCAAAGAGTGCGTTGCCAATGGACGCTGGAAAAAGATCGCCAAGGCAGAAATCTGACCCTTGATCATACTCAACGCCAGCTTCTGCTCGAGGCCCCTCTGCATAAAAGCCAGAACCAGAGATACCGAAAACGATCGGGGATTCCACCCCCCCATTCTCGCATCAGGCGATGTAAGCCTTCCAGGTGCGGTGGTATATCTTCCGGGAAGTGGCCTTACGTGCCTTGAGCTTGGTGGAGATCACTGAGTCCAAGACACCTCGATCCCTCCACACCTGGGACTCAATAGCCAGGCCGTTAAAGCAGGAAGCACGATGGGCCCCTGGGACACTAGATTGATTGTGAAGCGGAAGTCGCCAGGGGACGTCCACCACCAACCGTACCACAACGGTGTACTAAGGGTGCTGTGGCCAGTCTGGAGCTACGAGAATGGTTGGTATGCCCTCTGCTTCTATTCTGCGTAGGAGGCGTGGAAGCAACTTGAGAGAGAGAAAGGCATAGATGAGCCGATGCTGAGCCCACGGAGCCACTAGAGCATGAGCCGCGTCCACCAAGGGATCCTTTGTCCTGCTCACAAAGGTCTGCACCTTCCGATTGAGACAAGACGCTAACATGTCAATGTCTGACGTGCCCCACCATAAACAAATCTGATGGAACACGTCCAGGTGCAAGGACCACTCTCCTTGGTCCAACTCCTAACGACTGAGGTAGTCCCCGCCTGCCAGTTTTCTACGGCCGGAATGTGAACGGCGGAGATTGCCGGCACGTGGAGTTCTGCCCAACACAGAATGTGAGCCACCACCGAGGCCGCAGCCGAGCTTCTTGCCCCACCCTGGTGATTCACATATGCCACTGCCATGGCATTGTCCAACTGGATCCGGACAGGGCAACCGTGCGGCCTCCTTGTCCAGTGGGAGAGGCAGCACCTGATGGTCCGAAGTTCCAGGAAATTGATCGCAAGGCGAGACTCCTCCAGGGACCAGTGGCCCTGGGCCGACAACAACCCCAGGACTCCCTCCCCCCCCCCAGCCGGTCAGGCTGGCATCCGTCTTAAACACCGCCCAATGAAGGGGGACGAACGACTTCCCCAGCCACTGATCTACCGAACCAGGGACGATGGGAACTTGTCCCACTTCAGAAGAACCTCCTGCTGCAGAGCACAGGTGTGACACTGGGCGTACAGAACCGCCTCAACGGTGGATACCATGAGCCCCAGAACCCACATGCAAAAGTGTAGGGAGGACCATTTCTGGACAGCAGAGACCAGACCACCGACTGAAGTGTCTGTAGCTTAGTCGGCGGAAAGAAGACCTTCACCTGGGCTGCATCTAGGATTAGGCCAAGATACTTTAAATGGTGTGACGGAGTCAGCACTGATTTTGGGAGATTTATCACCCAGCCGAACTCCTGCAGAGAGCGCATGGTGATCGTCACATTGTCCCTCAGGGCTGGAGCCGACTCCGCTCGCAAGAGGAGGTCGTCCAGGTACACCACCACCACAATGCCCCTCAATAGTGCCAGAATTGGGGCCAAAAGCTTGGTGAAAACCCGAGGCGCAGGGGCCAGGCCAAATGGGAGAGCCACAAACTAATAGTGATGCTTCCCGACCGCAAAGCGCAAGAAGCGCTGGTGCTGAGGAAATATGGGAATATTGGAATATGCAGGTACGCATCTTTGATGTCGAGGGAAGCCAGGAGATCGCCCTGGTGCAGTGCCGCCACCACAGAGCAGACAGACTCCATCCTAAACTTTTGTACACATACAGAGCAGTTGAGGGCCTTTAGGCCCAGGATCGGCCGTACCCCATCCTTCTTTGGAACCACAAACAGGTTGGAGTAAAACCCCCGGAAACGTTCCGAGGCCGGGACAGGGACCACTACCCCTTGATGAAGCAGGTCCTGCACTGCCCCCAGCAGGGCCTGCAGCCTGCCCCGGAGGACGGGAACAAAATTCTATTTTGTACCCTGACAAAATCACCTGGTACACCCAACGGTCCAAAATGCGGGAAGTCCACCGGTCGGCAAACCGCAGGACACGTCCCCCACCAGGACAGGTGGGGGCAACCCTTCATGCTGAGGAGGACTTGTCCTCTGGCTTGTCATGCTTACGCTGCCAAAATGCTTCTGTCCACCCACGGGAGGCTTGGCGGGCTGGGAGCCCTTGCCCGACGAGCGGGAAGTACGAAAAAACCTCTTCTGGGCTGAAAAGGAGGGAGCCGGCCTATGACGGGACTCCTTACTCCTCTTAGTCTCCGGAAGAAAGGTGCTCTTCCCATCATTGAGATCCCTTATGAGCTCATCCAGGGTGGCTCCAAAGAGCCAACCACCCTGAAAAGGCAAGTCCGCCGACCAACATTTCAGCCAGAACAACCGCCTGACAACCTCAGAGAAGGCAGACAATTTTGATAATAGGGGGGCCGTATCCAGGGCTGCGTAACACAGATACTTAAGCCCTTGGATGAGCTGGTCAGCGAGCTCCACACAATCAGGAGCAAGCTTTGCATTGCTAAATTTGCGATGCAATAGCTTTGCCCATTCTGTGAGCGTTTGCGACACCAGAGCAGAGGCTAACACAGGCCGCATAGCTGACCCCGCCAGAACAAACATAGATCGGGTGACAGCTTTAACTTTTCTATCAGCCAGGTCCTTAAAGGACGGTGTGCCTTCCACCGGAATCATGGTTACTTTATTCCAGCGAGACACTGGGGGATGACACCCATTTCTTTACCAGGCTGTCCTCAAAAGGATAGTGCACAGAGAACCGTTTCGGTATGAGGAAGGAACTCTGAGGCCGTTCCCATTCTCTGTAGATAAACCTATCGAAATAGGGCAAATAGGGGAAAACTTTAGCCACACTGGCCGGTTTATGTGACGCAAAGGGAATGGCCACCTTCTTCAGCTGCCTGTTCCAGCTTCAGAGTATTGTGCACCGCTGTAATCAGGGCGATACTAGTGCCTTCTTGTGCGCAGCAGTGGCCGCCGAAGATTCCTCTTCACTATCAGAGGAATCCGGGGCCTTACCATCCGACAGCTCAAGGGGGGTCCCGGACATGGTGGAGACCCCTTCAGGGTCTGAGTCCTCACCGGAGGAGGGGGGTAGGGGCCGCTTTTTTATCACCTTACGCCCACATGCTGTCTCTACCCGGGAAACAAAGGACTCCAGGACTGCCGACAGATTATCAAGGGGGACCGCAGTCCCCAAGTCGCTGGCCGCAACCACAGAGAGGTCTGGTGGGGAAGCACCCGCATTGGCTGCCATTGCGTCGCCCACTCTGGTAACATGGCACCTAAACTGAGGCCTAGGTACCAGGTAGACCAGGCACCCCCACCCCAAAACACTGTGCAGGCTTCCTGCACGAGGGTAACCCCAAGAGGACTCACCACCTGCCTGCTCCACTGTCCCAAGGAGAGAAGACCGTGCCTGCTGCCGTTGTCTTGTCTGGGTCGGCTGCCCACAATGGTGCCCGAAGCAGCGCAAGGCAGGAGGGTGGGGGGTGCAGCTAAAAACCCTGGACACCACAAGGGGACCCCAGGGGGACCAACCGACAGTGCAGCACCAGAGGGGGGTGAAGAGAAGGAGGGGGGGAACCAGCCCACCAGCCTAACACCCCAGGAGGGAACCCGCCTGCTCCCCCCATACCCCAGCAGGAGAGGGAGCGTACTTACCCATCCAGTCGGGCGGTAGCGGGTATCCCACCCGAGACAGATCTGCCTCTCCGTCCATTCCGGGGGGAGCGGTCGGCCATGGTGGCACTGTGACACGGACCCAATCACCCGGCCATATGTGCTCTGGGGGGCCGGTTAACCCGCGGGCTGCCCCGTCCAGTTAGGGGCCTGTTGCGGCCGACCCAGCGCGGAGCT
Source organism: Glandirana rugosa (assembly GCA_018402905.1). NCBI lineage: Eukaryota > Metazoa > Chordata > Amphibia > Anura > Ranidae > Glandirana > Glandirana rugosa. The sequence goes on from BLSH010124856.1 coordinate 985,941, forward strand.
AAGGTCTGTGCGTGCTTGCTGGCCGGGCTGGATAACCCAATGGTCTATGGAGCTGCTGTGTCCGTCAATGAACAAAAGAGAAAAAGGTATCTCCACTGATTCTTTATTGCAAAGGTTCGTTTCCACAACAGCCACATTTTTTCAAAAAAATGTAAAATCTTCTGAACAGAAACACAGACAGCAAAACAAACATTACAGGGGTTTTAACCCTTCCCTATGCTATCCAAAAAGCTTAAAAATAGTTTTTCTCGGCTAAAGCTACACTTAAAAAATGTCCCTGTCTCGACTTACAAATTCAACTTAAGAACAAACCTACAGACTCTATCTTGTTTGCAACCCGGGGACTGCCTGTACTCACCTAGGTGCATGCAGCACCAGTCCAATGCTGCAACTGCCCCCTACTGCTTCTAAAACGAGAAGGAAGCGGGCATCTATATGTGAACACCCCCACCTGAGTCTGCCCCGATCCGGAGAGCCCTGGGCTCTCGACGCACCACACACCGCAGTCAGATATGGCCGCCCTAAAATTCATGACCTGGAACGTCCGGGGCTTAAGAGATAAAGTCAAGCGCACAACTGCATTCAAATTTCTTAAATCGCAGAAGGCACATGTTATTGCTTTAACAGAGACGCACGCCACGGGTCATCTCCAGGCCGCTCTCCGACCTCCTTGGTTGGGGTGGGCCTACCACTCAGTGTATACACCTATGTCAAAGGGGATCTCTCTCCTGATTGCCAAGTCGGTCCCATTTGAGTTGCTCTTGGTGGTGTCGGATCGGGATGGATGCTATGTATTTGCACAGACGTCTATTCAGGGCTCACAGTTGCTTATCCTGGCTTGCTATGTCCCCCCCCGTACGGGTCGGAGGTCGTCAATGATTTTATGGCACGATTTCCGGCGGCCCCGGCTGTGTGGATGGGGGACTTAAATATGGTTATGTCTCCTGGCCTGGATCGGGTGCAGGGGAGTGGGAGCTGTGCTCCCCCCCCCCCCCCGGCCCACGAGGCTCAGCAGAACGATGGTGGAGTTCTTGTTGGCTGACACCTGGAGACACCTTCATCCCAGCAGCA
>BLSH010124856.1:987021-1008643 GCA_018402905.1 Glandirana rugosa
CACAGTGGTGATGTTCTTCTAACAGTAAGTTCACCTGATTTATACGATCATTAAATGGGTGAAAAAGTGGCACAAGCCTTTCAGAAACAAAACGTTTTTTTTTTTTTTTAAGAACCTGGAAAGGCACACGTAGACTCTTGGGCGGGCCCAGACGGGGGTCTGAGAGTCGTTCCCAAGCCCTCAACCTAAAACCCTTGTAAGGAGGAGGTCGAGAGCTTCAAACCAGTATCTTAGGACGTCATTGTTGGGGAGGGACCCCCCCCCCCCCGGCTTGGAAGCTGAACCCATTCTGGCTCTCAGCCTCCTCTCTGATACTGCAGGATTCTATGACCAAACTTCGAGAGCTGGAGGAGGAATGTTCCCAAAATCCAACTCCCGAACCCTTGCTGAGAGTCTGGGGGCAGACCCGGGCGGGTTCTCAGATGCACACGGAAAGGTCCAAGAATTTTTTTTTTTTTTTGCAAAACAAAGACTTTCCGAACACGGTGAAAAAGTGGGTAAATTACTAGCATATTTAGTCCACTTGAATGACAATCTTCTTGTAGTGGTGACACTCCAATCAGAAAAAGGACAGCCCATCACTGACCCGGTGTGTGTGACAGAGGAGTTCCGCAAATTTTACCGCTCCTTATACTCCTCACAGGTGACACACACTGAGCAGGACATAGCCAACCTTTTAAATAGGATCCCCATGCCGCACCTCAGTGAGGCGCAGGCCGCGATTTTGGAGGCGCCTATCACTACGGACGATATCACGGAAGCCATATCGCAACTGGTGAAATCAAAGGCTCCCAGACCCGACGGTCTTCCCGTAGAATTTTACGACAGAAACTCGGATATACTTGTCCCAAAGTTGAGGCGTTTGTTTAAACATATCTTTGACACCAACACAGTCCCACCTCCCATGAATGAGGCTAGAATAGTGGTCATCTCTAAGCCAGGAAAGGACCCTAGATACCCAGAATCTTACCGCCCCATTTCCCTCCTGTCGGTGGATACTAAAATCCTCGCCAAAACCCTTGCCATACGCCTTTATAAAGTTATCCTATCCTCAATACACCCGGACCAAACTGGCTTTATGCCAGGTAAAAACACGGCCATGAACATTAGACATATATTTATGAACCTACAGGCGGAGCACGATAACTCGGGTCTAGGGTAGTGGTGGCACTAGATGCCGCCAAGGCATTCGACTCCGTCGAGTGGAGCTACCTGGTGGGCTGTTTGAGGCGCTTGGGGTTCGGGCCAAATTTTATTAGATGTGTGGAAGTGATGTATAGCTCCCCTAGAGCTTGCATACTTGTCAACGGGTACTTGCCAGATCAGTTTTCCCTGGAACGGGGAACTCGGCAGGGGTGCCCTCTTTCTACCTTACTGTACGCCCTGGTGGCTGAACCGTTGGCTGTCTCAATACGTACCAACCCTGATACAATAGGTCTGCAAATTAACGAGAGGGAGGAGAAGATAGGGATGTACGCAGATGACACCATACTATATTTAGCTGACCCAGGCCCCTCATTGCAAAATGCTCTGAAGACCATCGAGAGATTTGGAGAATATTCTGGCCTGCGTATCAACTGGGCCAAATCGCATATCTTGCCCATAGACAGTTTTCCTTTCCCACAGCAAACTGAATCCCTCCCATTATCCATGGTCTCTTCCATCAAATACATTGGGGTGATGATCACGAGACGTCTCTCGGAATATCAAACCCTCAATATAGAATCCTTCATAGCCATGATTAAATATAAGACACAAATTTGGTCTAAGTTACCCCTAGGAGTAATGGGTCGCGTAAATATTATTAAAATGATACTTCTCCCCAAGGTGCTGTATATGGTGTGGCATGCGCGTTTATATATCCCACTTAGGTTCTTTAAAGTAATGGATAAAATTCTGAACTCATTTGTTTGGGGTTCTGGAAGACATAAATTGTCCTGGTTAATCCTTAAAAACTCTGCTACTCTGGGGGGAGCAGCGGTTCCCGACCTCCGAGATTATTATACTGCAGCCTAGCTCTCTCACATCTACCACCTCACTAAAACTGAACAGATGAGATACCACTATCTGGTGTGTCACCCCCCTGAACATCCATCTCACACTCCATTGCAGGCACTACTTCGAAATTATTCACAGAGCATGGGTACTAAATTCAATGAAGGGATGTTGGCACATCACCGGAGGGTATGCTCAGTGGCACTAAAAAAAAACACGTTCCCCATTGATTCACTTATACACACCGCTATGGTATAACACCTCCCTACCTGAACTTCTGACAATCCCGGATCCGGGAATATGGGTAGAGTGGGGTATATGGTTTGTGGCTCACGTGATGATGGAGGAGGGCCCAAAATCGTTTCAGACCCTCAAAGATGAATGTTCCCTCCCAAATAGATTCCTCTTTCGTTACATACAATTGCGCCATGCCCTACAGACCCAATTTCTAACATCCCTACATTTGGATACCCCCTCGGTCCTGACGGTCATTATGGGCTCCGCACCTTCCAGGCTGATTTCGACACTGTACTCAATGTTAAGACTCCCACAGGAATCCAAAGTTGCGTATGGAGTTAAAGTGAAATGGGAACCTGAGGTAGGTGAGATAGAGGATGGGGACTGGGAGGATATCCTAGGGGGTGTCAGGTCAGTATCCCATAAAAGCTCTGACAGGCTCACTCAGCTGTATATCATCCACTGGGCGTACCTTACTCCTGAGAGACTGGCTCACTTTCAGAGAACCCGCAGCCCAACATGCCCACACTGTGACTCCGGGCAGGGTGCCTTTTACCATATGATGTGGACATGCTCGGAGATACAGTCGTATTGGCTTCAGATTGTTCGATTTCTACATGACGTTATGGGTTCACCGGTCTCTCTGGACCCAAAGCTGTGCCTGTTGGGTCTCCATCCGAACCTTGAAATAGATAAATTCACGATTACCTTTCTTGACGAGACATTGTTCCTGGCCAGGAAGCAAATTGCTCGGTATTGGATGAGGGCTGATTTGCCAACATTTGGGGAATGGAAAAGGGAGGTAAATGTCACATTACCATACAAAAAAATAATATACAAAAATAGAGAAAGCCCCCTCAAATTTTCTAAAATATGGGATAGGTGGGTGTCTGATGGTAGGCCTGTGACTGATGTACCCTTTGCTAAAACTGGTCTCTGGTGAGTTCATAAACTTTTAGTAGTCAAACGCTTTAAAAGTGGCCGCCATAACCCCTGGACGCTCCTATGAAAATGTTTAGGCGATATGTGCTGGCTATAAAGGTGTGTTATTGGCTCAGAGTGCAACATGGGGTTTCGAATTGTATAAAAATCTTTTTTTACTTGTTTTTTTCTCCTTATTTCTCTTATTTTCTTTGTGTAATGGATATTCTCATATTGTTTGACTTGTAACTGCTGTGTCAATGATAAATAAAGTTGGCTTTGTTAATTAAAAACAAAAGTTTAAACAAATCATACAGTGAACAAATATTTTCACAGCAGTGCTAATGTGAAATAAATAGATCTTCCAGCATGCAGAAGAATAAAAGTGAATAATGAAAAATAAATATTAAAAATTAACTAAAAAAGTCCATAGTTATTAATGTGAAGACAGTGTATCCAAAATAAAAACACAAAATCTTCCCCCACCAACGTGCTCATAAACACCCCTATGGACAGAGGCTCACCAGATGCTAGATGTTAATCAGTGTATCCAGTATATCAGGTAACTCAATCAATCCTAACAGACCACAGACGTCATTTTCCAATATCAGATGCCCGTCATGAAATGGTCCATCCACATATGGGAACAAATCACATAGAGCCTCTGATAGTGCGGATTAGTGTGGATGGACCATTCCATGACGGGCACCTGGTATTGGAAAATGGCGTATGTGGTCTGTGGGGATGGATATACCTGATATACTGTATAATTTAATTAACAGCTAGCATCTGGTGAGCTTCTGTCCATAGGGGTGTTTACAATCACTATCACATTGGTGGAGGAATATTTGGGGTTATAATTTGGATACACTGTCTTCACATTATGAACTATGGACTTTTTTTAGTTCATTTTTAACCACTTCCCAACCGCCCTATAGACAAGACGTCCACAGGGCGGTAGCATTATTCTGGGAGGACGTCGCTTCCCGCGCGCCCCCTGGGGCGCGCACACGGGAACATCCGTGACCGTCGGGTCCGGGGGACCCGACTGATCACGGATCGCGGTGAATGGCCGCTGTGAGCAACCAATGACGGCGCGATCAAATGTCAACAAGCCAGCGCTTCCGCCGGCTTTTCTCTCTCCTCTCCGCACCGATCGGTGCATTGTGAGAGGAGAGAGGGGGGAGGAAAGACGTGTGCAGTGCTGTGGGCGATGTGTAATGCCCACAGCACTGCTAAATGACAGCAACCACCCCACCATCCATCCACACCCACCCAGCCATCCACCCCATCCATCCACACCCCCCCATTCTTAGCCCATCCATGCTCAGCCACCCATCCATCAATCCATCCATCCATCCTCACACAGCCATGCTCACCCATCCATCCATGCTCACCCATCCATCCATCCATCCATACTCACCCATCCATCCATCCATGCTCACCCACCCAGCCGTTCTCACCTAGCCATCTATCCATGCTCACCCAGCCATCCATCCATGCTCACCCACCCAGCCATGCTCCCCCACCCAGCCGTGCTCACCCAGCCATCCATCCATGCTCACCCACCCCGCCATGCTCACCATCCATCCATTCTCACCCACCCAGCCATGCTCACCCAGCCATCCATCCATGCTCACCAAGCCATCCATCCATGCTCACCCACCCAGCCATGCTCACCCATCCATCCGTGCTTAGTCATCCCCATCCATGCTCAATCATCCCCATCCGTGGCTCACCCATCCCCATCCGTGGCTCATCCATCCCCATCCGTGGCTCATCCATCCCCCATCCATGGCTCATTTGTGCTTCATTCATGCTCATCCATACCACATCAGTTCTCATCCGTGCCCATCTGTGCCACTACAGTGCCCATCTGTGCCACTACAGTGCCCATTCGTGCCACTACAGTGCCCAAACTTGCCACTACAGTGCCCACCCGTGCCACTACACTGCCCACCCTTGCCACTACACTGCTCATCCGTGCCACTACACTGCCCATCTGTGTGAAAAAAAAGGACGCAAATTTCATATGGGTACAATGTTGCATGACTGAGTAATTGTCATTCAAAATTTGAGAGTGCTGAAAGCTGAAAATTGGTCTGGTTAGGAAGCAGGTTTAAGTGCCCAATGGTCAAGTGGTTAATGATATTTATTTTTCATTATTCACATTCATTCTTCTGCATGCTGGAAGATCTATTTATTTCACATTAGCGCTGCTGTGAAAATATTTCTGTTATTCACTGAATGATTTTTTTATACCCTCTGTATTATTGTTTATAGCAGCTGAATTATCTTATTTATGTTATATGTTTTTATTGAGGGATTCGTTTGTTTGTAGCATGGTGTTTAGCATATTTTAGATTTTTTTCAGTTAGTTCATTTAGACCAACTCAAACACTGGTGCAATCTATCCCCCTATATTCTATGGGTAGACATTGAACAGACATCATCCCCTGACAAAGACTTACAAACCAGTCTGCTGGCCTCTTCCTCTGAATCTCTTATAACTTCAAATCCAAACATCCCATACAGCCAGGAGAACAATCCAGTCTTCTACTCAAGTTCATGCACTTGCTGGACCAATTCCATTACCTCCTAACATATTGGAAACCTTTATAACTCATCTGTGATCTACCTCCTGGCACCAGTGATATTACTGCTGTTGCATATTGAGATCATTCTAAAAAGAAGTTTTGAGGAGCTTGTGAAGGAATTTGGCCTTACAACTTTAGACTACTTTAAATATCTGAGGGTAACATTTACTACGAACAATTGTCGGTGGACCAAGACTTTTACACACTAAAGCTTATTAATATTTTACCTTTTAACTTATTGGCAGCTATGCACCGGTGTATAGTATAGCCATCTTTGCCGGTTACACAAGGAAGTACAGGTGGCGCTAATTTGCTCAATCGGTTGATCTGCTCAAGTGGTAGTGCCCTCCCTCTAATCACCCGCATATGTGTGACGTGGATGGTTAACCGCAATCACCATGCAGTACTTATATATGCTCCTCTTGTTATGGGCTTTCTGTTTGGCTTGTGGCTCTGGGCTCACTGTGCACACTCTGCACTATACTATTTTTTTTTTTGTAGAGCATAATTTTTTTTATTCTTAAATCAGATATAATTTTTTTCTTGGAAAAAAATCTGTTCATTCTGGTGTTTCGGTGCAGAGAAAAAACATAATGATGAAAAAAAAAATGAGGGGCAGAAAGGAGGGGGGGGATGGGAGTTGGTGGGTGACGAATCAGGTGGTTGGTACAAAGCTGGCAGCTGGAACAGGCTACTGGAGAGGCAGCGGCATCAATAGTTTACACTCCTCAGGTAGCTTATTGTATTGTGACATTTTTATGTCAACTGTCCACCGTGAATGCCGTTCCCTCCTTTGAGGAAGAAAATTGCTTGACATGTTTTGACAATGTGTATGTTGAATGTTGTTCCTCTGTCTGAGCTTTTTGTCCTTGCATCTAGGCACTGTTGTGACTCGTCAAACCAGAGGTCCCTGAGCACACTCATTCTCGCCCCTCCAAACACTAAGCCATTGATAAATAATTAGCTTCAATCTTTGGCAAGGAGAAGGGCCAATTCTAGTGGTGTGATAGAAGTGAAGCACCCTCTGGGGTTGGAGGCCCACAAGCCGCGCGGAGGAGCCAAGGCGTAGATGGTGCAGCCCATGCACACGTTGTTGTCCATGATGGTGTTGACGTAGTCTATCCAGGACATGGCTGACAGGCGGCGGTGTTCTTTTCGGGCGGCGGGTGTGAGAGGAGAAGGGAGAGAGAGAGAGAGAGAGAGAGAGAGAGAGAGAGAGAGAGAGAGAGACCTCATGCTCTAGGAGGGGTGCGCGCGCAGAATGCACTATACTATTGATGTTTCAATACAAGGTAACTTTTCTGGTCAGTCCTCTGTCTTCCTTCTATTGTTTTATTTGACTATGGTGATTTAGCCATGTCTTTATTCACATCCTTAAAGAGGAAGTAAACCCAGATGGGGTTTACTTCCTCTATGTCCCCCTGTACCGCATAGTAGCCCATTATGTGCCACTTACCTGCAAGCGAAGCCTGCGACATCCAGCGATGTCCCCTCTGATGGCGGCGTCCATCTTCTTCCCCTCTTCCTTCCGGGGCCGCGACTCCGGCTCTGTGACTGGTGGGAGCCGCCAGTCACGGCACGGTTGCAGTGGAGGAACGGCACAGAGGCTGTTCCTTCACTGCGCATGTGCTGAAATTACGTCGGCGCAGCTTCAACACTGCATATCTCCTGAACCGTACAGGTTTAGGAGATATGCAGGGCACCTACAGGTAAGCCTTATCATAGGCTTACCTGTAGGTTAAAGTGGTTGTCACAAGTTGACAACTACTTTAATAGTTCCTTTTTGGGGTCAGACTTGTCTTGGCATATTGGTACTTTCACCTTTACTCTTAAGCTGTGACTTTTCACCATCACTTGTCCACTCACTTTCTGATCACACTTTCTTATCACTTTTCTCTCCAGTTTCTGGACAAACAATGGGTTTACTTCACAAGTAATTGAACATATTAATATATCAATATTTCAAAAAAGACTGCATATATACACTGGAACCAGCCTAAAAGAAAGCCTGGTTCAAAAGGTGCCACTTAAAGAGGCCTCTGGGACATTGCGAAAATACTGATTTAATAAAATACAAACTCAATATATAACATACAAATATTATATAAGTTTATTAAATTACAAAAGACAAGCCAAATAATTGGAATAAAACCCATCCACCTTTCACCATCAAATGACAGACAACGATGTCTAAAAACCAAAAAAAATACCATGGCACCATCCATACATACATTCTCATTTACCCATATGGAAATGATCAATAAAGGAAGTCTATGGGAGAGATGGCAGGCACCATAGATTTACACATCCATGGTATCAATATGTATTCTGGACATAATGAAGGTAAAATAGCAACATTGTAACCACATGTGATGTGAATTGGATAAGCACTCTCTTGATCTCCCTAAAGACTTTCACTGTGCAGATCTGGTGAATGAGCCATGCCCACCATGACCGCAGGACCAATACTGTATGCATATGCCAAGGGGACCAAATTCTTATATGCAGGTCTTAATGGACCAATAGCCCGTGAAGAGCAGATCAGTACACCCCACAGACCAGGTAGGATATAGCTGATTGAACCAGAGACATCCTATGCAGCTACATAAGACCACTCCAAATATTGCATGAATCAATGTCATCTGCAAAGGGTGGATTATAGTTACGTGAACATCCCACTGCTGTATTCATTCAGATGAAGGGGCAAGGGCTGCAAATCCTTTGCTTGCAGGTATAATAGCTGTGTGATCCAGCCTGAAGGTAACTCGGTAGCCTGTCACCTGAAGGATAGTGCAAACACTCCACTTCAGACAATAGGCTATGCGGCTCCACCGAGCCTGGGTGTTCTGCCTTGACCGCTTCCAAACCCACGGTTTTAGAGTCTCAAAGCCTAGACCTGTGCACTTGAAAATCCATTCTGCCGCCGATGCAGCTAACAGCAGACAGGCAGGGCTGAGTGAAGTAGTCAGTCTGCGCTTCACACCTGCAGATGATTAGAAATAGTCCCGCTTGTTTGGCACACCATTGGGTCCAGTCACAGTGAAGATAGGGAGATGCCCTTGTGCGTCTGACGCCGTCCTATGCTATCTCCACTGTCACTGGACCCAATCCTGCGTTGTTCATATGTAATATGAAGTACACATCTGCTGTAATAGTAGTTTAGAGGCAAGAGGGTATATGCACAAGTAAAGAAAAGAGAAGACTGGCTGGTCATTATGGGCATTAAATTAAGTAAGGGAATGAGGGATAAGAGACCCTCAAAAATGCCCAACGCAAGAGGAGCTCCATAAAATATATTAACCAAAAGGTGCGGTTCTGCCTATACTGAGCCCATAGATAAATGGTTAAAATGGACAGGGATCCACAATGGGTAATAGGGTTAGCAAAGTACACAGGGACTAAGAATCATGCAGCTTAACCACTTCCGGACCACCTGCGGTCATTATACAGCGGTACCTTGCCGTTGAATACCGTTGCTAAACCCCAGTATTTTTAAAAACAGTGGGCGGCTACCTTTCAGATAAAAGTTGTCTCTGTGGCGGATTCGCCGCGAGATTACTTTTAACAGGGGCGGGATAGGTGCCCACCCCCCTCCCGTCACTTTCCCGTTGTCTTTGCCACTTACCGGACCCACCGGTAGCAGCAGAGATGATTGGGCGGCTCCCACCACTGCCTGGATGCCGTGAGCGGAAGATGCCGCCCACTCGGCTCTATAGCATTGAAGGCGGAAGTGACGTCAAATGTAACTTCCGCCCATAGTTGTTAAAGGAGAAAAAATATATATATTTTTTTTCAAATGACATTTAATTTTTTTTTTTTAATTGCATTTAAGTGTAAATATGAGATCTGAGGTCTTTTTGACCCCAGATCTCATATTTAAGAGGTCCTGGCATGCTTTTTTTTCTATTACAAGGAATGTTTACATTCCTTATAATAGGAATTAAAGTGATCATTTTTTTTCTAAAGAACAGTGTAAAAATAAAAAATAAAAAAAGAGAAGAAGAAAAAATTAAAGTGTCCCGTCCTGCCATGCTCGCACGCAGAAGCGAATGCATGCGTAAGTCGCACCCACATATGAAAACGGTGTTCAAACCGCACATGATGTATCACCACGATCTTAGTGCGAGTGCAATAATTTTAGCACTAGACCTCCTCTAACTCAAAACTGGTAATCTGTAGAAATTATTAAACGTTGGCGATGGAGATTTTAAGGTGCCGAAGTTTGTCGCCATTCCACGAGCTGGCACAATTTTGAAGCATAGCATGTTTCGTATCAATTTACTTGGCATAACATTATCTTTCACAATATGGAAAAGAATTGGGCTAACTTTACTGTTGTCTTATTTTTAGCTCAAAAAGTGAATAAAAAAAAAAGGGCGCTTGTAAGATCTCTGCGCAAATACGGTCTGCAAAGTATTGCAACAACCGCCATTTTATTCTCCAGTGTGTTAGAAAAAATATATGTTAGGGGGTTTTAAGTAATTTTCTAGCAAAATATACCTGATTTTAACTTGTAAACACCAAATCTCAAAAAGAGGATTGTCCTTAAAGAAAGACTAAAGGCAACATACATATTTCAGTAAATCCTCATATAAATACCTGAAAGTTGCACATGGTAATAAACATAATAACTGAAATTATTATTTTCCTACCATATAGCTGCAATTGTGGTCTATAATCCCCTATTCATTCCTTCTTTGCTGTACACTACTAGTGATGATCGGAGGAGTTCAGCAGAACTCAGATGTCATTTCCTTTCAGTGAACTAAGCTTCTCTGTCTCCCAGTCCTCCTGTCTTCTATCATGCTCAGTCTATTTTACAAAACACACACCCATCTGCCAATCAATAGCTGGGTGTGTGCTATGTAAAACAGAAAAGTCAGTACAGGTTAGTTTGCACAGATCTGTCTAGTAATCTGTGTGTGTCTCTCTGCCTGTTCTCCACTGGTAATTTGTAAACTGGCAGAACAAAATCCTAGCTACGAGCTAGAGCAGTGGGCGGGCAATGGGGGGGGGCATAGATGGGAGTGGGCGGGGCTTTACTGGTCGATTGTGGACAGAGCCTAATCTAGACTTCTGTGTAGAATAAAATGCTTGAGATTTCCATGTACTACAAGAGCACTTCCCCCAGTGATGTCAGGACGTTTCTGTAGAGAGATAGCACGCAAAAGGGGACAACAGGTGCTCAACACAGGCAATTAGAAAACCAGGAAGGACAAGGTAGATATCTCAACATCCTTACTGCTTTTTGCAAAACAATCAGTAACATGTTTAACAGACTGTATAGGTACATAACATATTGATTTTTTTCATTTTGACCATAGTTCTTCTTTAAGTGGTTAAACAGCTAGAGGAACATTTATCAATGTAAGCAGGATGGATGAAAGGTGACAGACAAATTAACACTAGACAGAAAGGGACATTTTGGTGCTAAGTTGTGGGATGAATTTAGGGTCAGGCACTACAACTAGTAAATTCTAAAACAGAGAAATAATAGTCAAAAGAGAATACTTTATATGTTGTCAGAGAGGGAAGATGGGAAGAACATTATGGCTGCCAGTCTGATCATAGAACCTAGAGTATGTGAAGTATGGGATCACAATACATGGGATGCAAGGGATATCAGAACAAAGTGAGAAACATAGAACTTAGGGAGGTAAAACTAATTTAAGCAGGGGAACATTAAAGAGAGTTAAAATATAGTGATAGAATTATATGCATGTGTTGTGTACAAATGGGAAACGTAAGCGATTTTAGAGAGATAATTGTGTATGAATGCTGGAACTCTTAGTTCTACATCTTGTGTGTGTGTGTCATGTTAGCTTTACGCAGAAGTGACCCCCTCCCTTGTCTCATGGAAGAATGTGCTGGATGAGACATTATTGATAATTGGCAAGGGCACCCATGATATGCCTACACGTATATATCATGAAAAAAAATTGCCGGGTTAATTAATCTAATGATAAACAATGTGATCACAATTATTAGAATCCGTTTTCCAAACATTGCAACAGGAAGGTTACATTTAAAAGTGCCAAGTACAGAATAACACATATTAAGTATCATTTGATAGTGAAAACCGTGCATTTAAAAAAAAATGTAAAGTAAAATGGCCTCCTTAAACACTTGCCGGCCGCGTACTGTATATGTACGGCGGCAGTGTGGCGCTGTCTCACAAATCGCCGTATATAAGCGCCAATCCGCGTGTGCACAGTTAGCGGGTGGAAGCGTGCTGCCGGTGGCGCGCTCTCATGCCTGCGGCTCGGGAGGACCCGATGTCCGACGGTGTGCCACAATGATCTGCAAGAGAGAAAGAACGGAGAACCGACAACGTAAACACGACGGTTCCCCGCTCTGTCAGTGGGCATGCAAGAGATCTACTGATCCCTGTCACTGGGATCAGTTAGATCTCTTATGCCCATGGTAGTCCAACCCCCTCACAGTTAGAACACGCCTAGGGAACACAGTTGACCCCTTCCCTGCCCCCTGTAGGTTAACCACTTCACTGCCAATGACATTTATACAGTAATTAGTGGATATTTAAATTTCTGATCGCTGTATAAATGTCATTGGTTCCAAAAAAAGTGTCAAAAATGTCCAACATGTCTGCCCCAATATCAAAGTCCTGATAAAAATCAGATTGCGGCCATTACCAGTAAAAAAAAAAGAAAAAAAATGTAAAACCGCCAGAAATTAATTTTCATGGTTTGTAAATGCGGCAACTTTTGCGCAAACCAATCAATAAACGCAGATTGTAATTTTTTTACCAAAAATATGAGGAAGAATATAAATCGGCCAAAACCAATGAATACATTTGTTTCTTTAGATTTATTTTTTGGATTTGTATTTTAGCAAAAATATATATTTTTTTTTTTTTGCAAAATTGTCGCTCTTTTTTTGTTTATAGCGGTGATCTGAAATGACGCAGTGGTGATCAATTACCACCAATAGAAAGCTCTTTTTGTGGGAAAAAAAGGACGCACATTTAGTTTGAGTACAACGTCACATGACTACGCAATAGTCAGTTAAAGCGATGCAGTGCCGAATCGCAAAAAGTGCTCTGGTCCTACAGTGGGAAATCCTTCAGGGCGTGAGGTGGTTAAAGGAGATATATATGTGGAGATATATTAGAATTAGGGTGTGATATTGAGATCATCACTTGAGTATTAATTTCTGATATGATTTTTAACAATTTTATTAATAATATAGATATATTGTAATTGGTTTAGACAACCTTTGGAAATTAAATACAGGTTATTGGGAAAATTTGTAATAAAGGGTTAGCTTAGATTAAGATGAGTTATATACAGCTGCCATAATATTTAAAGTGGTTGTCAAGTCATGACAACCACTTTAAACTACGGGTAAGCCTATATTCAGGCTTACCAGTAGGTCCCGGGAATATCTCCGAAACTTGCACCGTTTAGGAGATATTCCCTGTATCTGCATGTGCCGATGTCCTCGGCACATGTGCAGTGAAGAAATGGCCCGACTGGGCGGTTTCTTCACCAAGTCTGCCATAATTGACGGTTCCCATGCGCATGCGTGGGAGTGACATCAGCGCAGCTCCTGCCAATCACATAGCTGGAGTCCGTGCTGTGATTGGTCGGAGCCCGTGATCCCGGAAGTTGACGGAAACAGCATGTCGACGGTCACGTCGGTGCTCGGGGACCAATGTTACAGCGTCAATCTAAGGTAAGCATTTCATAATGAGCTAGTATGCGATGCATACTAGCTCATTATGCCTTTCTCTTGCAGGTGTTTTATTTATTTTTTTAAACTGACTTGACAACCACTTTAACAAATCCAAGATGGGTGGGATACATAAGACATTTTCTACAGAAATGAATTCCAAAGGTCTGATAATAACTTGATGTGTAGTCAATGATTTGAAGGGTAAGACATAAAATTAAACTATAACAGACCCATCACATCAAGTCCACACAACATGTTAGGATAAATGCTGCCTGCAGTCAGCTGTTTTAGTTTTTGATCTTGCTGAAGATTTTTCTGTTATTGTTGGTACTTTTTGTTTTCATTTTTCAAATCCAAAGCAGAATATGTGGATTGTGAAATGATGTGCCCCTTTTTCCTTGTAAGTGCAGTGGCCAGGCTGAATTTATGGACATCTCAGTATGAGCACATGGTATTGTAATTATTTATTATGTTATGACATCAGGAAAATAATGTCAGATGGAAACTAAGGACTTGTGTTCTCTTGTTAAAACAACAGAGTAAGCAACAAAAAATCATTATCTTGCCAGGAAGACGTTTTCTTTTTGAAACATGAAACTGGAGTTATAACACAGTAGAGCTGGGGTTAATATTCAAACTTTAAGGACCCCAGAACGAGAACAAGTGGTCCACAGAGGGCAACTTCTATGAAACAGGACTTTGGAAAAAGTTGATCTTTTATGTCTGCCAGCCAGTCTTTTCCCTCCAGCTTGACACATGGACCGTGTCATCAGTCATAAAGCAGTTATGGCTGCTTTAGTAAATGAGCGTGGGATAGCGCCAAGGTTCTAAACAGTTGTTTTTATACAAACAAGTAAGAGGCGCAACACCCAGAATATACAATCCTAGAGGTGGTCTGATAAAGAGGATGTGTGTAAGCCCATAAATATTAATTTAACATTTTAAAAGTCCATATGCAAAGTCCATAGGCAAAGTCCGTAAGCAGTAATCGTCATATATAATAGTCCATATCAGACTGGTGAAAATTGTTTTTATAATATACCGTCATTTCTTGTTTTACCTGTTACCAAAAAGACGTTATCAAAAGCTGAACATCCCTTCCAGAGATTACAAAAAGATATCCAGATGTCTAAGTCAGGATCTTACGAGTAAGCATTTTGTCTGTATGGACAGGTTTCCGGGATGTCCAGTGGCAAATGCTACTGCAAAGGTCACAGTAAAAAGTGTTATCAGAAATAGTTTGTAAGTACAGAGTCCCAGAAGCTAGAGAGAGAAACAGAGGAACTACTTTTATGGGAGAGTCCTTGCTGGAAGTTTTGAGATTTTATTTTACACCTCCTACTGTCTACAATGTAGTGGAAAAAAATAGAGTAAAAAAACTATGACATGAATGTTTTCTTTTCTTTTATTAAGCCCCTAAGGTGATATTGGACTCGCTCCCTAATTGATTTGGTTTGGGAGTGTGTTGCTCACTTGCTTATTTTTGTCTTGGCAGCTGAAGGCCTCCACTTGAATCACAGAGAGAATGTTGTTAATTGCTAAAGGTTTGACAAACTAATGTATGTTTTCTCCCCAATTCCAGATCCTAACAGTTTGGAAGGATCTCATAAACTAAAGCCAGGTGACTTGTGGATTGTTAAGATACATTTATGTATAAGGAAATGTTTGGAGACGCACTACAACATCTATTTCATGTACAGTTTTGCAAAACTTGAAGGAAAAGTTACCTGGATCCACGCCAGACACTGCAAAAAATGACTATATTAAAGACCCTCTATGTTTGATTTGTTTTTCTTCTTGGAATCACAGTTTAGGGTACTATTCATTAAAATGCTTTAATTGTATGGGATATAATGTATATAACATATATCCCCTACTATTATATAATAATATATAACATTGCCTGTCTCTCCAGATTTTGGAGAGACAGGCACGCTGATTGCACAGCTGAATGCTGGGCTATTTAATTGTGACCTGACCATGGCTCAGGGCTCCACCCAACAGACAGGAAGTCTGTGCAAGGGAGTCAAATGGACTCACCACTTCTCCATGAGTTAGAGATGCTGTATGGGGTAGCCAGAGGGTGCATGTCTGCAGCAGGCGGATTTAGTCTGCAACAGAGCAGCAAGGAGCTGATCGTGAGTAAGTTAGGAGAGAGCTTGACTCTAAGGAACTCTTTTGGTCTGAGAAGCAGACCTAAGGCCTAGGCTGAAGGCCTGAAGCAGCCGTGTGGCAAGAGAGTAAGCCAGGAGGCTGATGTATGCTGATTGTGCAAGTCACAGTAATGGTGGAACCCCCTGCATGGGCTACTGATGTCTTTTTGTGAACTTTCCCATTCTTTTAAATACAAGTGGGCTACCATGCCCTTAAAAAAAATGCTTTGGACTGGCGCACTCATTGAAAACGCATCTACCGCTTTAGTCTGATCAACCCCAATCTCACAAATATTATATATATATATATATATATATTTTTTTTTTTTTTTTATTTAATGTGATTTGAAAAGTAGTTCAGCCATGTTGCAGTCATATTGTATTTTATGTCTTCCTTTTTTATGTAGAGTTGTCTGTGTTTACCTATGGTGATAAGTCTGCATGTCCACAATTAAAAGTATGGGTTACTTTTTTTCCCCCCATTAATACTTATCTAGGTGGATGCATCATCGGTCCGATGCTGCATCTGTCCCCCCGTGCCTCTACATTGAAAACTGAGCGATCGAACACCACCGATTGTTCGGTTTTCACAGCTCTGTGAGCAGAGAGCTGCAGACTGTCAGTCACAGCTCTCTGCTCATCTCCCTCCTCACTCACTGGAGCGCTGAGCTTTGGAGGGGGTGGCCGTCTCAGGCTCTCAGCAGCTCGCTGAGACAGGTGTCAGTCATTTTGTAATGAACAGGCTACTCAGCTATTATATTCCCACAAAGGGGTTTGCCTCTTTGGCCAGGACTACTTCCACCTAAGCGTGAGGAGGTTCCAGGTTAAAGGTGATAGCAGGTATGGTTAGTGATCAAAATATTGATCAAAAGAGGGGTGATTGTAAAGGAAAGTTGTAAGTTCTATATATAATTGTATTCTATTTTGTATGTTTTGCACACAGAACTCATTGTGCACACGGTGTTATAGTGTGTTCAGAACATGTTTGCATTCTTTCGAGTCCTGATTAGAATTATCTAGTACAAGTACAGTTTTAATATTAATGTGATACCTACGTAATCATGTGTATAAAAACCTTCAATTCTCTCAAAATAAACAGAACAGTTATTTGGAAATATGTGGAGTGTATCTTTTGTGTCTGTTCCCTACTGCAGTAGTTATTACCGTGGAACCACTAATCAATATGAGGATAGGAGTTGCTTATCTATAAAATGTCCGGAACAAAAGTAATTGTTTTGTGAGGTTAGGGTTTAATTTGTCTTTACAATTTGATTCAAGGTAATGTTTCAATCTTTTTTCATATTCTACATGCAATCATATTGGTGGTATGTGCAGATTAACAAATACAGGATTCTGCTGGAATCCCTCAATATAACACCTTACCTAATAATCTGATATTAAAAGGACTGATATGCACTGCAGTAGC
The DNA here is from genome assembly GCA_018402905.1 of Glandirana rugosa. Lineage (NCBI taxonomy): Eukaryota > Metazoa > Chordata > Amphibia > Anura > Ranidae > Glandirana > Glandirana rugosa. The sequence continues at coordinate 1,004,046 of BLSH010124856.1, forward strand.
TGATACAATACAGTTATGTGTATCTTTGGACACTTTACAAAAAAATAACTGACAGCACCAATAGCAAGCAGGCTCTTGCTGTATTATGGAAACAATTTTTTTCCTACTTCAGACTTTCATTCTGGTCCTTTTTCATCCACATGTGTATGACTGTTAAAAACACTGGGACTTTACCCGCAGTTTAATCTTCACAGAAAGGATGAATCTTTCTGAGCTTGCACTGAGGCTACATAGCCAATAATAAAAATATTAAAACGCAATGTTCCTTATATCTTGTTGTAGTTCAATAAATAGACTTGCAAGACATGAACGTTATTCCAATAATATATATATTGTATATATGTGTGTGTGTGCAATACATATAAATAAATATTATATATATATATATATATATATATATATATATATATATACACATACACACACAGTATTTCACAGAAGTGAGTACACCCCTCACATTTTTGTAAATAATTTATTATATAGAAGAAGAAATTAGAAATAGAACTGAAGAAATGACACTTTGCTACATTGTAAAGTAGTGAGTGTACAGCTTGTATAACAGTGTCAATTTGCTGTCCCCTCAAAATAACACACAGCCATTAATGTTTAAACCCCTGGCAACAAAAGTGAGTACACCCCTAAGTGAAAATGTCCAAATTGGGCCAATTAGCCATTTTCCCTCCCCAGTGTCATGTGACTTGTTAGTGTTACAAGGTCTCAGGTGTGAATGGGGGGGGGGCGCAGGTGTGTTAAATTTGGTGTTATAGCTCTCACTCTCTCATACTGGTCACTGGAAGCTCAACATGGCACCTTGTGGCAAAGAACTCTCTGAGGATCTGAAAATAAAAAAATGTTGCTCTACATAAAGATTGCCTAGGCCTAAGGAGATTGTCAACACCCTGAAAATTAGCTGCAGCATGGTGGCCGGGACCATACAGCGGTCTAACAAGGCAGGTTCCACTGAGAACAGGCCTTACCATGGTTGACCAAAGAAGTTGAGTGCACATGCTCAGTGTCATATCCAGAGGTTGTCTTTGGGTAATAGACGTATTCGTGCTGCCAGCATTACTGCAGAGGTTGAAGGGGTGGGGGGGCAGCTTGTTAGTGCTCAGACCATATGTCGCACACTGCACCTAATTGGTCTGCATGGCTGTCCAACCAGAAGGAAGCCTCTTCTAAAGATGATGCACAAAAAAGTCCACAAACAGTTTGCTGAAGGAAAGCAGGACATTGATTACTGGAACCATAGCCTGTGGTCTGATGAGACCAAGATAAACTTATTTGGTTCCGGTGTCAAGCGCATGTGGTAGCAATTAGATGAGGAGTACAAAGCCAAGTGTTTCTTGCCTACAGTCAAGCATGGTGGTGGGAGTGTCATGGTCTGGAGATGCAGGAGTGCTGCCGGCACTGGGGAGCTACAGTTCATTGAGGGAACCATGAATGCCAACATGTACTGTGACTTACTGAAGCAGAGCACGATCCCCTCCCATCAGAGACTGGGATGCAGGGCAGTATTCCAACATGAGAACGACCCCAAACACACCAACGAGACCACCACTGCCTTGCTAAAGAAGCTGAGGGTAAATGTGATCGACTGGCTAAGCATGTCTCCAGACCTAAACCCTATTGAGCATCTGTGGGGCATCCTCAAACGGAAGGTGGAGGAGCACAAGGTCTCCAACATCCACAAGCTCTGTGACATAGTCATGTAGGAGTGGAAGGGGACTCCAGTGGCAACCTGTGAAGCTCTAGTGAACTCCACGCCCAAGAGGGTTAAGGCAGTGTTGGAAAATAATGGTGGCCATACAAAATATTGACACATTGGGCCCAATTTGGACATTTTACCTTAGGGGCATACTCACGTTTGTTGCCAGTGGTTTAGACATTAATGGCTGTGCGTTGAGTTATTTTGAGGGGACAGCAAATTTACACTGTTATACAAGCTGTACACACACTACTTTACATTGTAGCAAAGTGTCATTTCTTCAGTGTTGTCACATGAAAAGATATAATAAAATATTTACAAAAATGTGAGGAGTGTACTCACTTTTGAGATACTGTGTGTATAATACACACACACACACACACACACACACACACACACAATATTGTCAAAAGTATTGGGACACCTGCCTTGATACGCACATGCAATTTAATGGAATCCCAGTCTTAGTCCATAGGGTTCAGTATTGAACTGGCCCATCGTCTGCAGCTATAACAGCCTCAACACTTCTGGGAAGGCTGTCCACAAAGTTTAGGAGTGTGTTTGACCATTCATCCAGAATAGCATTTGTGAGGTCAGGCACTGAGGTTGGATAAGAAGGCCTGGCTCACTGTCTCCACTCTAATTCATCCCAAAGGTGTTCAAAGGGGTTGAGGTCAGTCAGTTGCAGGCCAGTCAAATTCTTCCACCCCAACCTCACTCATCCATGTCTTTATGGACCTTGCTTTGTCCACTGGTGTGCAGTTATGTTGGAACAGGAAAGGGTCATCCCCAAACTGTTCCCACAAAGTTGGGAGCATGAAATTGTTCAAAATGTCTTGGTATGCTGATGCCTTAAGAATTCCCTTCACTTGAACTAAGGGGCCCAGCCCAACCTCTGAAAAACAACCCCACACCATAAACCCCCCTTCAAATGATTTGGAGGGGTGGCACAATCATTTTGGCAATATAGTGTGGATGAGCGACTCTGGGGTGCAGGAAGTTGACTGGCCTGCAGAGAGTCCTGACCTCAACCCAATAGAACACCTTTGGGATGAATTAGAGCAGAGACGGTGAGCCAGGCATTCTCGTCCAACATCAGTATCTAACCTCACAAATGCGCTTCTGGAAGAATGATTAAACATTCCGATAGACACACTCCTAAACCATGTGGACAGCCTTCCCAGAAATGTTAAAGTTAACCCCCCAACAAAAATGCTGCTCCTGTCCCTTTAATGTGCAATTAGCAGCATGGTGCTTTTGCTTTTTAAATTATCCCTCTGTATCCCCTAAAATACCTGTTTGATAATACCAGGTCATGACTCCCCCCCTGTGTACTGACTCCCACTGTATATAGCTTATCTTGAGAGCCCCGTGGTCTATGCAGGCTATGTCACTCCCAGCTCTCCTATCTCCTGTGTGCCCGTCTTCCCCCTCCTCTCTCTTCCTCTTGTAGCTTCTCCTCTCTGCTCTCATAATGAACTTTAAAAACTTATATTTCCTCTGTATTAGAAGAAAAAGTTCCCTGTGTCAGTGTTATATTAGAAATAGTCTTATCTTCGGGGCTGTGAGCTTGGGGGCACCATGTCTCACATCTGGTGGACTTGTCCACGCATTAGATCCTATTGGAAAATATTTTTTACAATGGCAAAGCTGGTTCTGGGAGACAACATTACACCCTCTCCGGAGGTTGCTCTCCTCATGCAGGGGGTAACGAGCCTTTCCAAATATAAACAATTGCTCCTCAACTTCATGCTAGCAGGGGCAAAGATAAGCATTGCCAGAGCATGGAAGAGCCCTAAAGTATCCCTTCCAGCTACGAAGAGAAAGATCTCTTGGGTAATGGCTCAGGAACTCATAGTGGCCAAACTACTAGATAAAGAGACCAGGTTCGAAACAATTTGGGACCCATGGGCTCGGTACATGAAAATTCCACTCTACCCGGGTCATATCCCGGACTCAACTTAATGTCTGGGGGCTCGCTGGACTCGTTCTTCTCTATCTGTCTCGTTCTTAGTTTCTTAGCTTGCTTCCCTCTCTCATCTCCTTCTCACTATCTCACTTTCTTCCTTTACTCTTCCCTTTACCTTTTATTTACGGAAACTCTACGCAATGACTTTATGTTCGGAATAGGGAGATTCTCTCCCGGGTGGGGGTATCAGAGGAAGAGGGGATCCGATCCCTTCTAGGGTCATTTGGGTCCGCCCTTCTCCTGGCTACCTCGGGGGCCTGTCCCCGGGGATCTAAGATTCTAATCTGAGCCCATTGGGGCGGTTCCGGCCGGGGGGGTATTCTATGCCCACAGTTATGCTCCCAATGGGGTGGGCCGGGATATCCCCGAGGGGGTTTACCCAATTTCGGGAACTCCCGTTTTCCTGTACACCACGAACGCACCTTGAATCACACCCCAGGTGATATATACAATTTTGCACTATAACACCCACCCTAGAGTCAATTCAGTATGGTGAACATATCAAAAGTTGTTATAACTCCATTTGATGATATAGCTTTCGTCTACAGCTATCTTTTTACATATCAAGATAGTCTTGCAAGCAATATGTTACATATATTGTAATTGTCTTTATTTTGTTCCCTTAAAAATATCCTCTCTATTCCACATCACTCGCTCTGTTTTTTATGAAGCGTTATGTATTGTTTTGTTATACTGACTTTGTAACTTTTTGGAAAAATGAAAAAAGAAAATTTTTTCAATAAAAATATTGAAAGAGAAATAGTTTTATCTATATAGATAACACAGCACGGCTCTCTCTCTCTTCAGCTGATGTCAGCAGCAGTGCTTAGCCCCCCCCTCAGGAATTCTGAGCTGAGAGAGAAAAGCACAAAAACGACAATTGATCATAGTAAGAAGGTGTATTATCTATACAGAGAAGTATAG